>CAUYRT010069462.1:0-46888 GCA_963574885.1 Lepilemur ruficaudatus
ATTTGGCTCAAAATAAACCTCTTTAAATTATTTTACAGAGTTTGGTTTCTTTTCCATTGACATCACCTAGAGCAGTGCGCTTCTTGAAGATTTTCAGTAGGAGACTCCTGAAGGCAAAAAAGGGTGATCACGAACCTCAGGGAAGGTTACTACTGGTAGTGGTGGTAGAGAGAATAGTTAAAAACATGCCTATCATTTCTTTGAAATTTCATTTGAAGTTTGCATTCAAATTCAAATTTAGAAAATTTCACCCCCATAGCTTTATGATCACAGTTAAGTTGCACCCTGATTTCTCCTTTCTCATGTCCTCTCAGAAGAGTACTTCAATTTAGGAAAGTGGAGCCTAGAGGGATTATCAAACCAGAGCTAGGGAGGTAGGACATTCTGGACAAGTTTAGAGACACGCAGCTCAGATGTTGAGTTGGGATGGAGTGGGTTGTGGGGGCCTGTCTCGCTGGCAGTGCTGGAACGATGGACTGGCAGGAAGCACATTGTGCAGAGCAGCGTGTTGTGCAGGTCCTTGAATGCCATGGTAAGGAATTAGAATTTTACTATTTTACTCTCTGGACATTGAGGATCTATTAAAAGTCTTAGAAAGGGAATTTGCTGAATCACTTCAATCAAAAAAGGCAGAAGGTGTCTTGGAGGCAAAAGATTTCATAGGAAGCTACTGAGGGTGAGAGAAATGTGGGCCTGAATTAGGACCTTGACTGTAGGGGGAGTAAAAAGCAGGTGCCAATCTGAGATGAGTTGGGAGATGTAACCCACCATGGATATGGGTGATTGGGGCAACATGCGTAGAAGATAATGCCCAGAGTAACTGAGAGGACGGTAAGTCTTCAGCAGAAACAGGCAGCAGAGTAGGTTGAGATCGATAAGGAGTTGTCTTCTGTACTTGTTAGGACTGAGAAAGCAATGGAGTAAGCAGATGCCTGTGAACAACCTGTGTCTGGAAAAGGGCACCTGAGTGCAGAGGACAGGTTGGTAGTCCCTCACCAAAGAGGCAGTCGAATGCAATAGAGTTAATGTGTGTGGATTCAGAGAATAGCTTCTGTTCTTCCTATGGGGAAAGGATCACCACATTTATTTCATGTGGCCATTTAAACCTAGTGGTGACTCCAAAATCTCTACTGTGGATGAAAAATGGCTGATGGAGCTGGCTTGTAGCCAAACAAGTGTGTTAATTTGTCCAAGTCATTGTCACTCATAGAACGTTAAGTGAATGAAGAATGGAGACTGCTGTTATCTGTATTATTGAGGAAGCTTCCTGCTCTCTAAGGACACAAACTGGGGTGCTAGGTTCTGCCGGCTCAAATGCTGGCTTCATTGCTAAGATGCACCCCATCCTCAGGTTGCATTGTTATTAAAGACTTGGAAACCAGTGAGAAAAAGGGAAAATTGGGAGCACCAAACTTCTAATTTCCTGAAGATGCTTGACCTCCTCCCCTTGAGGAGGGTATATGCCAATGCATGAGTATACTTCCTTTACCTTTTTTTGCTTTCCCTTGCCTTGGTGTTCAAAGATACCAAGTAGTATTACTTCAAGATCACATCAAGTTGTACTCATGATATGTTTTTATTTCTATGTTTACCAGATGGATTTTATAAGATCTTATGGGTGTCTCCACAGTATGGGACAACATGCAAGATAAATTTAACTATCCACTTTTTTATAGTCATTTAGGTTGTTGACAAATGAAGGAGCTCAGGAAATTTCACTCTAAAATATGACTCCTTGGTATAAAGAGTATTTTGAATTAAAAGCCCTTAGAGATCAACAGGTCCTTGCAAGGGGATTTCCCTCTATCTGTGTAAAACTAGAAAGACCCATCAAAGAGAACAATTGTCTTCCCTTCCTCTTGTATATATCTCAATATATTTGCAGGAAAGAAAATCAAGAATGCAAGCAGATCTAGCCCAAGTCATTTTAAACGTGATATCTGTCTCTCAGGCTAATTTACAAGGCAATCTGTTTTCCCCCATCCATTCATCCTTTCTAGCAACCATTTGTTGCCCCTAAACAGAATTACCTATACTTCTCTTCTCCCTTTCTCCTCTAAAAGGTGGGTATAAACATATCTGGATCCCATTGGGATATGGAGTAATCATTGTTTTTCTCCTCATGCTCATGGTAAATAAAACCTCTTCCTCTTATTAATCTGCCTTAATTGTGAGTTGATCTTTCAGTGAACTTTCAGGGGAAAGGGCAAGTTTCCTGTCACTCCCACACAAGTAACTCAGCATTTAAAATAAACATCAGCTACTGGGATGCTAGCCATGGTGCAAATCAAGTCAGCTTGAATTCCCTGAGAAGGAGCTCAGGGAATTTCACTCCAAAACATGACTCTTTGGCATAAAGAGTTTTTTGAATTAAAGGCCTTGAGAGATTAGCAGGTGTTGGAAAGGGCTTTCCCTTTGTAAAAACCAGACAGACCTATTAAGAAGAATAATTGTCACTATACTGCAGGAAAAAAGATCAAGAATGCAATGAGACCTGGCCTAATCCATTTTAAAGATAATACCTGTCTCTCAGGTTAATTTCCAAAGAGAATCATTTACAAGTCAGTCTGTTTCACCCCATCCATTCAGTCTCCCAAGTATCGATTCATCCTCCTTTGTAACCATTTATGTCCCTCAACAGCATTACCTATATTCCTTATCTCCCCCTCCTGTCTAAAGTGAAGGTACATAAACTCCTGGACCCCACTGGGATACTGGGTTAATCATTCTGTGATTCTTCCCATGTGCATGGTAGATAAATTTGTAATCTCTTTCTCTTTTTAATCTACCTTATTGTGAGTTGATCTTTCAGTGAATCTTCCATAGACAAAGAGGAAGTTTTCTTTTTCCCACCTTGGTAAATGAAGAATGAATCCACTTTAAATTTTTACTTTGAAAATCTTGTTTAAGTATCTGTTCACACGATACTAGTGATAGCAAAGATGAGGGGAAATAATCACTTTTAGATTCTGCTAGTAAGAGTGAAAATTAATGTACCTCTGCTGGCAAGGAATTTGGCAACATGTATCAAGAATTTTAAAATGACTTATCTTCTCTGATCCAGTAATTCCGTTTCTAGAGATTCATCCCAAAGTAATCATGTTGTAGAAAAGATTTATGGATATGAATATTTAAGTCTTTTTCTAATAGAAAAAACCTGGAAACAATTAAACAGTGATTAAATAAATGATGTGCATTAATATATAGTTTATAGCCAATATAGTCATGTTTTCAAAGGTTTAATTGCATGCAAAAATACTTATATTATGTAGTATATCAAAAAAAGCTGATATATATCATCTCATGAAATAGTTTCTTCATATTTTCTGTATTTCAGTTTAATAAGAAACTTATACTTGCTACATAAAGAATAAATATTACAATGATAATTTGTGCTGGAAGAGATAACAGGTATTTATGAGAGATTTGTCTTTAGCTCCTTCCTGCTGACAATTTATACAAATTAATGAGGTGTCTAGGAGTGTCTTCAAACAAGGGTAGGATCATTTGTTTCAGTTTTTGTGGCGAGCTGGGATAGCATTTACTGTACATACCCTCTGGGGAAGGGCGGTCTCACTCTGGATAAGAAGCTGAAGGCTCCATTGGATGATTGGAGTGCATAAGGTGTGGTTGGGTTGGGTTTTTTGGTGCATTTTTCAAATATAGAGGAGATCCTTATCCTGTCCCCTGACAGAGTTCTTCCCATGACTGAGACAGACAGAAGCAGCAGCCCCAATCCACCATTTGGAAGAAGGTTTTATAGATTTGTACTCCAGGTAAAAGCACATTTTAGAATATTGCTGTTCAAACTCCAAAGTTTTGAGCTTTAGAATTAAATAAAAGAAACTGTCTTACTCTCTGAAGTTAGAAAAGTCAAAGAAGGTAGAAGTCTCACATTTTTAACAGGTAGTAGTGAGGGGTCATAACATTGCAGGTAGGGGTTATTTTATTTGAAATATAAGTTCTTTATATTGTATCATAATCTTGGTATTATTTTTTTAATTTAAAAAAGGTAAAGGAGAAAATTCTGATTTGTAGTTGAAATATAGCTGTCAATAGTTTAACTTTATTTCTTTGGACTGTGCAGTTAAGACACCCACCATTAGTGATGGCAGCATGCTCATATAATCAGTGTTACGTTTGTAGCATCAAAGAGGTCTGTAAGCTGAGTAAGCAAACCTAAACATGTAAATAATGCTAGTGAGTTTTGAGAACTGAGTTACCAATAAAAGGTAAGATTTATGACTATACTAGGTTGCTTTACCAACTCTAACTATTCATCTAACAGTCTGATGTGTCCTAACTTCCTTTCCCCTTCCCCTCTTCTTTCTTTTATTCTCCACTCCTTTGATTTCCTCTTTCCTCACTCAAACTGTGTTACGTTAGTGGAGATTGAAAATCATAGCACCCCAGTTTTGGGATGGAGGGATTAGGGTCCTTTTCTGACATCTTTTGAACTGGAGCAGGGCAGAAAGCTTTCTTGACTTTCTGGTCATTAGCTGAAGGGAAATGCCAAGAATAACTTACAGCTGTATTTACAGGCTTATAGAAAAAGCCTCATATATAATAGGGAAGAATAGGCCAAAACACAGAGAAAAACTTAGAGTAACACTCCCCCCACCTCCCCATACACAGTGTGTGGGAAGGTGGTGATTGAATCCAACCATTCCTAGGACCTGCTATCTTTTTTCTTTTTACAGTTTTATTACTTATTCCTTTTGCATAAGTTAATTTGGGTTGGATTTCTATTGTTTGCAAAGGGTTCTGACTATTTCAAGGAACATATTGGGTTAGCAGTCAGAATCTGATACAGTGGTGTAAGTATATGGAGTTCTCCTTGGACATGCTAACCTCACTTGCTTTTTATTTAATTCTAAAGTAAACATGAGTATTTAAGGAGTGAAGCAATAGGCACTTTGCAAAAGAAATGCCAAACTTCAGTTTCTTTGAAACCATTTAACTCTGGGGAAGAGCTAGAGATGATTAGGATAGGGAGTTTGACTTATAAATAAGAAATGAGAAGGGAACAGCGATACCCTTTCTACAGCACAGAAGCTGTGTCTTGAAAAAGAATAAAAGGAATTAATTTAGAATCCCAGGCATCCCACTTTTCATCTGCTCTCAGAAACGGAAATGTGATTGAATACATTATAAAGTGATAATACAGAATTTGCCCTTTTCAGATTCTAAGCAAGACAAGTTTGTGGATAGATTTCCTCCCTATCAATTCAGATAATGAAAAGCGTCTTTCTGTCCCATATTCCTTATATCAGGGAGGGTCCATGGACATTGTGGGATACCACTTTCCTTTGCTCTACAAACATTAGTCAAGGTTTTTATCTTTCCTAACTGCAAAAGAATATCACTAAACAAATAGATTCTGATTATCTTGGTATCGCTTAGGTAGATGTCTATATTTTAAAGACATTAAATGTATTTGAGGTTAATATATCTCATATCAAAATCTAAGTGCTATCAGTTTTTCATTATTTAGTTAACACATAATTATACATATTTATAGGGCACATTGTATTATTTTGATACATATGAGTTCTATGAGTTTTATCAATAATTCGTGGGTGAGCAAGGCAAAATGATGGTCTTGCGGGCGTTCAACAGAATTCTGAATTTCTGGAATGATCAGCTTCTCAGTTTCTAGTTTGAGAACTCAGTCTAGTCTTCCCGTGACAAATGTGTAAGTGGTATTTTAACAACTGACTCCTCACCTGGAGATGTGTCAACACTTATTGTCTCCTGTGTGTGGCTGTTGTAGAATGTGGATGCAGTATTTATTCACTGAATGAATTCTCCAGATTTTACATAGAGGGAAACAGAGATAAGCTTTAATTTTAAAGCAAAAACATCTATAATCTTACCCTAATTTATACACTGTTCCTCTTCTTAGTGGAAAGTAGATTGATAAAAAAATGATGTTGGCTTATATTGTCAGCATTTTTTAAGAAGACCCCCCCTTCCCAATATGTGTACTACCTAAATGATTGCATGGAGGAAAAACCTTTACATAATCTAACTGTGTCAATCAGGGGTTGCCAACTTTTCAAAGCTATGGATACCTCTTTTTCCCCCAGGGTCTGGTAATATTTGGTGTTAGCAGAGAGAGTTGCCCTGAAAAGATGGTGGGTGAGGAGTACTTTCTCCTACCCTGTTTCTGAGATGAAGGCGGCAGCTGCTAAGTGTGACCTTAAAGGAAGTGAAATTGTGTTTAGAATGAATCGTCTCTCAGGCACTGGGAGGGACTGTGGCAAGGTCTAGGAGCAGTGCAGAGTTACTGCATCTGTGCCTCTTGGTAGACAGAGCAGTTGTGCTTTGTGGGTCCTTCTCATGTCATCTTTGGCTGACCTTGACATAGGTCAGTGATAGCCTCCTTACATCTTAGATTTTTTAAACAGCTTTATTGAGGCGTAATTGATATATGATAAACTACATGTAAAGTATAAAATTTGATAAGTTTTGACATAAGTGTATGAAACTGCCACCATAATCAAGAGAATGAACAAAAACATAAGCCCTACAGGTGTTCTCATACAGCTTTGTGATCGCTCTCATAGCTCTACCCTGCTTCCCCCCCACCCACACACACCTCCATCGCTAAGCAACTGGTGATCTACTTTCTGGCCCTATAAGATGAATTTTCATTTAATAGAATTTTATATAAATGGAACTATACAGTATGTAGCTTTTTTTGTCTTCTTTTACTTAGCGTAATTATTTTGACCTTTATCCGTATTTTAGCTTACTTCCATAGTTCATTTCTTTTCATTGCTGATTAGTAATCTATTATGTATTATCTAGGGTAATACCTAGGAGTGGAATGTTGAGTCACATGGTATACATGTAACTGGTATAAAATGTAGGTGCAGTATTTACTGAATGAATTTTCATTCAGTAAACAGGTGTATAGTGATATTTTATTGTCATTTTAATTTGCATTTCCCTAAATCTCTAATTATAATTGTAGATCTATTTCTCCTTTCAGTTCTACCAGTTCTTGCTTCATGAATTTTGAAGCTCTGTTACTGCACGCACAAAGTCCAGCGTTGTTATGACCCCTTCAGTTAGCTCCATTAACATTATAAAATGGCTTTCTTTATTCCTGATGATAGTCTTTGGTGCGAAATCTCCATCTGATACAATATAGTCACTACAGCTTTCCTTTTCATAATGTTAGCATGGTATATCTTTTTCTATTTCTTTGCTTTTACACTATTAGTATCTTTGATTTAAAATGTTTCTTTTGGCAGCATATAGTTGGATCTTGCTTTTTTAAAAAAATCCAATCTGACCTTCTCTTTTGAGATATTTAGACCATTTCCATTAAATGTAATTGGTTAGTTATAAATCTGTCTTTTTGTTCTTTATTGTTTCATCTCTTCTTTGTTTCCATTTTCCTCTATTCATGTCTTTTGGATGTTTTGGATGAATTAAATATATTTTATGATTCCATTTTATATCCTTTCTTGAAGATTAGCTATAACTCTTATTTAGTGGTTACTTTAGGATTTATTATATATGTATCTTTAACTTATTATAGGTCTCCTCTTAAGCGATTTTGCATATAGAATAAGAATCTTGTAATAGTATCTTCCCATTTCTCCCCTCTGATCTTTGTGGGGTTTTTTCTTTTTTTGTTTTTTTTACACATCACTTTTATATATGTTATCAGCACCATGTTACATTGTTATGGCTTTTGCTTAAATCCAGTTGATAAACTTTTCCTGTTAAGAGCCAGACAGTCAGTATTTTAGACTTTGTGTGCCATATTGGTCTCTGTTGCAACAAGTAGATGACTGAGCACGACTGTGTTCCAACAGTCCAATTTATTTAAAACCTAGCTAGCAAGGAGGGTTTTGTCTGTGGGCTTTGGCTGACCCTTCATTTAAATAGTCAATCTTTTAGAGATTACCATGTCTAGTGTCCTTCATTCCTTTGTGAAGATTCATATTTTTATCTGCTATTATTTTCCTTCTGCCTGCAGGACTTCAACATTTCTGTTAACATTTCTGCGAGTCTTCTGGTATTGAATTAAGTTTTTTTAATATTTAAAAGTAATTTTACCTTCATTTTTAAAAGAAAGTATAGAAGTCTAGGTTGACAGTATTTTCTTTTTGTCTTTTAAAAATGTTATCTCACTTTTTTCTCATTTGTGTTGTTTCCAACAATAAGGTTTTTTTTTTACATTCTTTATTTCTATGTAACAATGTGAAAAAGACAAGTGACATGTAACTTGTCTTTTTTTCTCTAGCTACTTTTAATATTTTTTTCTCCTTATCAGTGTTTTTGAGAAAATTGATTATGATGTAACTTGGTGTAGTATTCTCCATGTTTTTTGCACTTAAAATTCATTGAGCATCTTGGCTGTATGGATTTATAGCTTTCATCAAATATAAAACTATTTTGGCCATTATTCTTCAGAGATTCTCCTGCCCCTTTTTGGGACTCTTGATGCTCTCCTCTCTCTTCCCCCTCTGCCGTATCTGCATCCTTTCCCTCCGATGTATTTTCTTTCTGTTATTCATTTTGAAGAGTTTCTATTACTCTGTCTTCCACTTCACTAGTCTTCTCTTCTGTGGTGTCTCATTGGCTGTTTAATTCAACCAGTGTATTTTTTATATCACACATTTTAGGTTTCTATTTTAGAAGTACAATTTGGGTCTTTTAAAAATATCTTCCACTTTTCAATTTAACATTTTAACATATGGAATACAGTCATAATATCTGTTTTAGTTTTTTTTTCTGCTAACTTTAACATTTATGTTAGTTCTGGGTGGGTGTTGATTGATTTTTCTCCTCATAATGGGTTTTATTTTACAATGCTTCTTGGCATTTGTAACTGGATTCCAGATGCAGATTTTTATGTTGGTAGGTGCTAAACGTTTTTGTATTTCTTTAAGTTTTTTGGGGCTTTGTTCTGGTAGGCAGTCATGTTGCCTGTAGGTAGTTCGATTCTTCTAAGTTTTGCTTTTAAGATTTGTTAGGTGGGTCTGAGGTAGCACATGGTGTAGAGATCAGAATTTCCCACTACCAATGCAAGACTTTTTTTGTAGTATACTCGATCCTCCATGACTTAGGAAGTTTTCCAATCTACCTATATGAGGTAAAACACTGTTCCATCTAATTTTTTTTTAGGTGATTTTCCCCCCCAGTCTCAGGACGTTTCTTCATATGCATGTGCTGACTAGTACTTAGCTAAATCATCTATGGGAAACCTTTTCAGATCCCAGAGTTCTCTCTCTGCACTGTTCTTTCCTCCCTGGTGGTCTGTTCTCCAACTACCTTTGTCCCTTCAGGACCCTTAGCTTTATTTCCTCAACTTAGGAAACAGTGGACTCTGTGAACTTCCTTTTCTCTGCATTGAACTGTTTTAAGAGTGAGGCAATTGTTGCCCATCCCTTGTTTGTGTCCCATCTCTCACAGACCACTGTCCTCTGCTTGATTCCCAGTGTCTTAAACCATTGTTTCCTATATTCTTGTCCATTTCTTAGTTGTTTCAGGGAGAGAGTAAGTTGGTCCTTCTCTTTTTAGATTTTCAGTGATACATATTCCATTTTGGCTGGAGAAGAAGTCCATCATCCAGAGCAGTAGCTATCCTATAGCATAGTGGTTAAAATTTAAGGGCACCTAGTGAATACATTTCATTTCATTGCTCATATTTAGGATGAATTAGGAGATAGTTGTGGAGTCAGAGAGGTGGGGATTATGAGGTCAGTGCCTTTCTAATAAAATAAGTTTTGAGAAAGTATTAACAGTTAAGCTTTGCAGTTAGCTCACTACATTTCATCTGGATTTAGACAGACTTACCCACCCATTCACAGGTAGCTTGAACCAGCACACCTAAGGAGCCAGATGAGATAAACCTCCAGCTGAGAGGCAATTAACACTGCTCAAGGCAGGGGGGCGGAAAAGGAAGAAGGCTCTAGTGGAGCTTCTTTTCTCAAACTCTCCACATAAGCAAACTCTTCCCCCTCGCCTTACCTAAGCTGAATGTGACCTTTGAAAGGGGCACTGAATGTCACTCTAGGGAAAGTCCCTACCTGTGGAAGCCAGAGGGGTGAAGAAGAATGGTCTCCCCCCAAGAGTGGGTGCAGGAGCAGATGGCTCTCGGCTCTCCCAAGTGACCTTAGGCAAGTTAATTCCTATCATTTCTTCTTCTCTGAAGCTGTCTCACAACCTTCAATAAATTTATGTAGTGCTTACTACTCCCTCTTTCTTTGTGTGTGTCTCTCTCTCCCTTCCTTCCTTCCTCTGTCTTTTTGCTGTGATAATACCGGCTTATAAGGCATACGAGGTTGTGGTCGCTTCATCACTTTCCACTTCCACAGAATCGTAACCAGCTGTGTGAATGAGGATTACAGTGACAATAGTGTTGCCATTGATTTCCTCCCTCTGTGGAGAAGCCATCCTGTCCTATCTGAACACTGAGGCTCTCAAAGCTATTCAATTCAGAGATACATAAAGGGATGTCACCAATATGAAATTTGGGCTCAGGCTCTGCTCCAACAGTGACATTTTCTGGAGCACTCCCCCTGCACTGCTGCAGTATTTAGTGAAACATTTGGGAAACATCCTGCCACACTGAGGTCTTGTGGCCCAGTGATGCCCCCCTGGCTGTCTATCTGTCCATTGTCAATTCCAGATTCTAGGAAGATGAAACACACTTTCCTCCTGCCAAGTGCTTGGTAATCCAGAGGGTTTTGAAAGGCTCAATAATAATAAACCCTCATTCATTTCATCTCAGTTAATTAGGAATCAGCTAGCAGGCTGACAAAGGCTAAAATTTACCTTTGCTTTGAAAAGGCTTTCTTCATACACAGTGAAAATTAATTGGGTAAACAGAATGCCAGGTGAATGACTGGGAAAAAAAGCTGAAGGAGAAAGATGCATTTAATTGTGCTTGTGATAAAAACAGCCTTTTACAAACAAATAAGAGCAATCTCAGCAGTGGAAAATGGTAAGGACTGGGTTTCTAGAGCTCTGAATACTTGTCTTGACTTTTCCTTAACAAATGTGTCACTTAAGTACATCACTTTCCCTTCCTGGACCTCAGTTGATTCTGCTATAAAATCAGAAGTTGTTTCCCATGGCCTTTTATAACTTAATACATTAATAGCAATTGATGTGCCCAATTTAAAATAAACCCTAGGCCTTCATTAAGCCAGGCAACCCATCCAAATATTGAGTAGAAAGCCCTGTTCCCTGCTAGGACATCTGGACGTTATCACTATAATTCCAGAATGTCAATCTGTCAGTTTTTCCCAGTTCCAATCTGCTCTCTTCACTTTGCCAGTGATCTTTTCAAAAATCTGTCCTGACTTTGTCCTTTCCTTTTTGGTGGCTTTCAGGCCCATAGCATAAAGTCCAGACTTTTTGGCAGGGCACATAGGAGATTTCTCTTGACTTGGCCTTGCTCATGCCCCACAGAGACCGTGGGTGGCAGCCGTGGTGGATTCTGAGCAGTCCCAGGGTGCTCTCTGCTCCTTCTGACTCAGTGTATGTTGTCAGGGAACTGCTACCAATCCTCCAAATCTTAGCTCAAGCAGCTGTTCTTCTGAGAAACCTCCCTCAAGCTCCCCAGAGTTAGTGCCTCCCTCATCCAGTGTTTGCTTCAGCTGCCGTCACGAGGTGGCAGGTTTGCCTTTTTCAACACATTGTGCGTTCTCTAAGCACAGGGATTCTGGCCTGCCCATCTTTGTATTTCTGAAGTCAAGCATGGGGATACAAACAGGTTCCCTGCATGGATGAGTGGAAATAGCATTTGAAAGAAGAGAATTTTACAACTATTTCATAATTTTGAAATTTCTTTGAGATTAGCTTTCCCCTGACAATTTGAATTAGTGAAGGATACTGACATTTTTGAGCATTCTGTAAGAACCATGAATCAGGAAGATTCTGCCTTGAAAATTGCATTTAGGGTAAAGAAAGGGTTTAGATAGTGAACCTCTGAGACTGGAATGTGAAAGTCATTGAAAAATGTCATGGGCATTTCTTTTTTTCTTTTTTTTCTTTTTTTTTAAAGTCAGCCCATATAGAGGCTGGTTTATTTAATGTTTTCTTAAGCAGAATCACAGCCGTGTTTCTGCTTCCATGAATTGTAATCGATGGTTCTAGAAGTGGCTGGGATTCCTTAGAGTCCGTAAATTTTTGCCCCCCGAAAAGGTTCAGGTAGAGGCTGAAGGTCATCTGATGTGGTTGCTGAAAAGGGCATTCATGCATTAGGTAGGAATACTTTCAACTTAAAGATTTTTGTCCGATACTGTGAACTTCCAGATTTATAGACGAGAAGAGTGAAGTTGAGAGAGGTGCTTCATGTCTATCAAATGAATTCAAGGTTTCCCCATCTAGGCCCTATTGGTGTTTTGGACTGGATAATCTTTTGTTGTCGTGGGCCAGCCCATGTATTACAGGATGGTTAGCATTATCCCTGGCCTCTCCCCACTAGATGCCAGTAGCACCCCCCCATCCCAAGTTATGACAAACATCTCCAGACATCAACAAATATCCCCTGGGAGGCAAAATTGCCCCCTTGAGAACCACTGAATTAAATGAAGGAATTAACAAACATTATGTGAGGAAAGCTGAAAGGATGGATGAAGTCCCATGCTTAAGTCTTTATTTTTTTATTTGGGTGTTAAAATTAGTCAGATTTAATAAACATGCATTGCACATCTGCCTATGAAGCAATTAGCAAAACACTGCTGGGCACTGTGGAATTGTGGAAAGCTGAGAAGAAATCCACTGTCTCTTTAAAAGCATATGAAAACTCATACAGACATCTTGGGACAGAAAAGCATTGTACATAAAGCTGATGCAGCATGGTGGTAAAGAGTATGACACTAAGGAATAGAATATGGTAGTTATGCCTTTTTGCGCCCATTTTCTCTCCCTTTGCTACGACAATGGGTCTGGTCATCATCTGTGGCGTATGTATCATGCCCTGTAAACCTATATCTTGCTCTTGCCCTATAATCCTATTGTTCTCTCCTCAATAAACCTCATTTTCATGTTTGCCTTAAAAAAATATGGTAGTTATGATCACAGGCATTCTGGTTCCAGACTCTGAGTTTCAAATATGAGCCTCAATATACCCTAGTTGTTTAGCAGGGAAGGTGGGGGACAAGCTACTTTGCAGCTCCGTGTCTCAGTCTTATTTATATGATGGAAATGATAATAAGAGACTGTATCATAGGATTGTGGTAGAGATTAGATGAGTTAATAAAGTGTTTGGAATGACGCCTGCTGCATAAAAAGTGCTATTAATATATTTTCTTGACTCAAAGATACTGTTGACTGAGAAATATACCATACATTATGATCTACTAGGAAAGAAAATTACAGAACAATTGTAATTTTTTAAAAAATTGTAATACATCTGGATTTCAGAGATGTAAAAATATGAAAAAAGTGCATTTTAGATTTGATGTCATGCAAGTGTTTAGTATTATCATGGCTTTGGAGTCAAACACTATATTTGAATTCTTGTGGTGCCACTTTCTAGCTGGTTTACTTTGAATAAATTGTTTATCACTATCATATCCTACTTTAGTTCAGCATTACTACTAAATCCTGGTTTTTCATAGGGTTCACTGCACAAAAATGGGTTATATCTTGGTAGCTATAGTTCAGAGATTTCAGCCTTCCGTTTAGGCTGTTAGAACTGGATAAAAACCTCAGGAATTGTTGGGCCCAGTCACCTTATTTTACAGATGGAGACACTGAATCCCAAACAGGGGAGTGAAATAACTCAAGAGTCTGAGGGGAGGTAGTGGCAGGGGTGAGAATCTAATTCAGGTGACTTTGTTCCTAGTTACCCTAAATTACTCTAAGTGTGACCTAGGGGCCAGCAGCATCAATGAAACCTGGGAATTGTTAGAAATGCAAAATTTGGGGTCCCACTTCAGAATTCTAAATTATAATCTGAATTGTAGCAAGGTACTCAGGAGATTTGTATGCACATTAAAGTTTAAGAAGCACTTTTAAATTACATTGAGCTTTTGCTTATGCAGGTGTCTGCAGGGGTGTGTGTGTGTACTCCAGGAAGTGCTAGAGGAATTTGGGATGGGGGTGGGAAAGGAAAGGGGGAGGGGAAGAGGAGGAGAGAATAAGGAGGGAAGGAGAGAGAAAGAAAGAATGGTTGGTTCTGGGGAAGTATAGGCTGGAGGTAACAAAATGCCCATGTGATATGTCCTTTAAACATGTGATAGGTGAGTCTGGCATTCAAGGGATGTGCTCTAGGGAGGGGATACTAATTTTCGGGGCATCTCTAAATAGGTATTAGATAAAGCTCAGAGGGGACTTATCCAGAGGGTGGAAGGAAATGTTAATATTTAGAAGCTGACTGACCCAGCTGGAAGACCTGTCCAGGAAAGGCCAGGAGTTAGCATGAGGACCTCAGGGTCCCAGAAACCAAAGAGAAGTGTTTTAAGTTCTTTGGCTAATGTTGTCAGGCAACAAAGAAAGATTAGTGAGATAAAAACAAAAAATCTCCCTTGTACTTGATAGCCAGGAGGGCACTGGTTATTTGACTAGGGACCCCAGCTAAGAACTGTGTCCTCCCAATTCCAGAACCTTTCTTTGCACAGATGTGTCAAATACTAACCTCAGGCCATCCTTGTCATTGATGGTAGAACCTTATGCCAGCAAATGCCTCTTCTGCCATGCTCTGCTGCACCTGCTCCTGGCCTACGTCCAGCCTCTCTCAGTCTCTGACTTCTTGGCTCTTGACTTTGCTGTTGGTTGCGGGACTCTACTTCCCATCTGACCATTTACCTGCTCCTTTGTGTGTTCAGACCATCTCTTTCAGATCACAGTGCCTCCTCACTTAGATATTGCCTAGACTGATCTCCACCACCAGACTGTTTCAATTTCCCCAACTCCTAACACATACTCCTGGAGTTGAAATTATCCCAGCTATTAAGTCCCCACACAAAATAAATGAGGGCACCAAACTCTGTTTACAGCATTTTCGGTTTAACGTTATAGGAACATCTTTCCCCTTGGAGTAAGTAGATTATGGTTTAAAAGAAGCCCCAGGGAGCAGATGAGCTCCTAGAAAGAGTCCAGATTTGCCTCTGGTGCCAATGCTTAGCTGATGCACCAGGAGGGAAGTATTAAATATTTTAAGCCATTTACTGTAACACAATTGCCTATGTAGAATTTTTAATGGGATTTTGGGGCATCAGCACAATTCTGGAGGGAAATAGAAAACATTTTACAACTTTTTAAAACAGCTGGTAGAATTTAGACTTCTGCTTTAAAAATAGGATTATTGAAAGTTATTGCATGAAGTCTCCAGTTGTTGGCTTCCTTCCCTTTCTTAGGCTGGATTGCTTGGAATTGGAGACACTAGTGATTTCTTGATGTCAAAGACATTAGCAGAACTATGAAAAGTCAGGAGGAAAAGTGTCACGAAGAGTTGATAATAGCCAAATACAGCCAAATTCATTGATGTCAGCCCAAAACAATACTTGCTTGTGTCAGGCACTTATTAGGTACCTTCACACTGAAGGAAACCAAAATATTTCTCCCCAAAATATATTTCCCTCTGTAGTTCAAGATGGCTATTCAGAAGGGCTAGAAATACAAGAATGGCTAAAAAGCTGTTTTGTGGGGAAGATTTGCATCTGTAGAGAAAATCTGCATTGGTGCAGCCAGGCTGTCTCTGGGAGCCTTGTTTTGTCTAATCCAGGAAAGATTAACTGAGAGTTTGACACTTTTGAAGGTCTGAAAGATATTTACCATCTCCTCTGAGGGTGCTACCGTTGAGAAGGTTTCATCTGTATAACAAGGCCACCTTTGCTCCCCAGGCCTCCTCTTCTCCTCCTCCCAAATTCCGTTTTGCCACCATAATCTGTTCTGTCATTTTCTGAGCCCCCATTCTTTCTGTAACCTCAAAATGGTATGTAAGCTTCTGTACCCCACTGGAGGGTGAGGTAATCACTCTGGTTCCCGTCCATGCACATTAATACGTTTGTAGGCCTTCTCTCCTATCAATCTGCCTTTCGTGAATTGGTTTTTCAGTGAAACTTCAGGGGGTGAACGGGAAGTTTTCCCTTGGCTGTCTCATTACATTACCTCATTTCGTCCTCCCAGCAACCACATAGCGTGGGTGTTACCAATCTCCACACTGTAGACGAGCCTCAGCAAAGTTCCACAGCCTATTCGTAGCAAGAGACAAGACATGAACTCAGTATGTACTGATTTTGTGTACAATGGGACGTTTTGAAACTTGAGTCGGAGTCAGTGGAAAAAAAGTATTATAAAGCATTTTCTATATTTCCTTTATAAAATGTTACAAGCAGATGCCTATTATATTTCACCAGAGGTAAGGAAGTCCTAAATCTGTCATTGAAAGAAAGAACTGCAAGATGGGCCTATGAAGCTAGACAGCGCCTGGGGACAAAGGACAATTTCAAGCTCCTGAGCAGCTGGACGCGCTCTCAGTCCTGTGCTTCCACTTATGCTTACGTAGGTTTCCTACACCTGGGACGTTCTCTGCCCTGCTCTCCATCTCTCCATATCCAGTCCCTATCTGCAATGAGTGCCCTTCTCAAGGTCATCTGTGAGGCCATTAAGTGCCATGAGCCCCAGCTTCTCCATCAGCAATGTAGGAATACTAGAACTGATCCATGAGATTGTTCAGTGTTTGAATGGCTTAAGGCTTATGTGGTAATTTCGATGATGAGTAAAGGAAAAATATAAAACATTGAAGATGGCTGCTGGCCTTGAAACCCCTCCTAGAATACTAGTTCATAATTTTTAAGAAATAAAAATTTGCTTTCATTCAACGAACCAAATTTAAGTGTTAGGTAACTTCAATGACCAAAAAATGAGAAGAAACTGGCTGAAACTAAAGAAATACACTAGATTTCTGAAAGAAATACAGAAAAACCTGTTTAAAACTTTTTTAAAATGGCTAGTCAGCAGAGTTTCATAACTGTCTCATTTGTGTAGAAACTGCTCATTAAGTATAAATGAGCAGACCTCAATAATGAGAGACATTTGAGACATTTTAGGTTACCTGGGCTATACTTTAGATCTTCTCATCAGCTCTCTTCTCTATGCTAAGACAAAACCAGTTAGCTTATGTTTCTCCTAAAGCAGTAATTACAGTAAACATTTTATCAGAAGTTCTATGTGTAATACTATAAAATATATATTTGGTCTTTGAACCTGTTTCCTGGCATACAACTCCTAAAATCCTTAGAAATTCCAAAGTGATGTCTTTGTGTATGCTAGAGAGTTGGCTGGTGGCTGGCAGCCCCTAGGGTAGCTTCAGGATGGGGGCTGGTCACTGGGAGACCAAGGCATGATTAGAAGGTTGGTCTAATGCTGTGGTCTCTAACCCCCTTTATCTCAGAGGAGTAGAGAGGAGCCAAAGGTCAAATTAATAACCAATGGCCAATGATTTAATCAGTCATCCTATGTAAGAAGCTTCCATTAAAACCCAAAAGGACTAGGTTCAGAGAACTGGATAGCTGAACATGTGGAGGTTCTTGGAGGACAGTGCACCCAGGGAAAGCACAGAAGCTTCATGCTTCTTCCCCATCCCTAAGCCCTGTGCATCTCTTCATCTGTATCCTTTGCAATATCCTTTATAATAAACTGGTAAACATTTAGGCATTTCCCTGACCTCTGTGGGCTGCCCTAGTAAATTAATAAGACCATAAGAGCCGGGAGGAGGACCTGAGATCCCAACTTGAAGCTAGTCCATCAGAAGTTTCAGAGACCCAGGCTTTTGACTGGTGGGAAGTGGTGGGGGGCAGTCTGTGGGACTGAGCCCTCAAGCTGTGGGATCCGAGGCTATCTCCAGGTAGATGGTGTCAGAATTGAATGGGAGGATACTCAGCTGCTGTCTGCTGCAGAATTAATTGCTTGCTTGGTATGGGGGGAGAAACCCACCTACATTTGGTCACAGAAATATTCTATGTTGATTGCTGTGTGGTTTGAGAGCACGGGAAAAACACTTTGAAGTTTTTACTCTTGCTATGCTTGACTCGTCCCATGATTACAATTGATGTAATACTTATTTAGTGCTTTATTAATGTAAATATAGGACATGGTATTAGCACTGTGTAGACTGTCATAATTCACACATTTGTCTCTTGCATGGGCTGTTACAAATGCAAGTTTCCTGAGGGCAGAGACTGTTTTGAGTATGTAGACAAGGGAGGGAGTGGTGGTTTAAAGAGCCAGAAATAACTTAAGTAATTTAGAGTTTTCTTAGAGATTCTGTGTTCAGACAGACATAAATGAAGAAGTTAGGCAAAGTCTGAGACACTTCCCTATACGTCAAAGATACTATGTTGCAAAGGAAGAAAGCTGTTAGCACATGATGCATGGTAGGTAGAGATTTAAATTTCCCTGAGCTCACCCAGCAGACGTTTGACGCCAAGAATATGATGGCTGCCTGAGACCCCCTCCACGGCTGCTACCTAACAGTGGCTGCCGTGTTCAGGGGCCGCGTGTCCATGAAGGAGGTGGACGAACAAATGCTTAATGTCCAAAACAAGAACAGCAGCCATTTTGTTGAGTGGATCCTCAACAATGTGAAAACAGCTGTCTGTGACATCCCACCCCGGTGGTTAAAAATGTCCTCCACCTTCATTGGCAACAGCACCACCATCCAGGAGCTGTTCAAGCGCATCTCAGAGCAGTTCACAGCCATGTTCCGGCGCAAAGCGTTCCTGCACTGGTACACAGGTGAGAGCATGGACGAGATGGAGTTCACTGAGGCTGAGAGCAACATGAATGACCTGGTGTCTGAGTACCAGCAGTACCAGGACGCCACGGCTGAGGAGGAGGGAGAGTTTGAGGAGGAGGCCGAGGAAGAGGTGGCATAGAGCCATCTGTCACTGGGTAAAGTGGCGAAGCGGTGTGAGCTCTTTACTCACTCACAACCTGTTCTGATAGCCACGTCTCGCTGTGTGTGCACTTGCTGTTCTTCCTGTCTTGACATCACATGCTGTAGAGACACCACCATTAAAGCATTTTCATTGTAAAAAAAAAAAAAAAAAAAAACCCCACCCTTCAGGGTTGCTTTAATTGCTGTTAAAGGAGGTGAAAGTTTTTGTGGCCTTTTCATTTTGTAGGCACTCTTGTTTGCTAAAGCTCCATAACTGGGACATAAGGAAATGAAGAAAATCTTGTAAAATGAAAGCAATTGAAACAGGATTCGATGGAAAGGCAGAGGAGGAAGTGTTGGTATAAGGGATAGACTGGGGGCAGTGACAGGCAGGACATTCCTTTTGTAAATTGTACGATTTTGGACTTGGTCAGAGGGGCAGTCCCATGATTGGGAAAGATGTAAAAGGTGCTATGGTTCGAAAGTGTTCCCTAGAATTCACGTTGGAAACTTAATCCCCAGTGTGACAGTGTTGGGAAGTGGGGCCCAATGGGAGGTGTTGAGGTCACTTAGGAGCTGTCATGAATAGATTAACATCACTAAGGAAAGGGCTTTTGGGAGTGGGTTCACTCTTGCACTCTTGTGCTTCCACCTTCGCCGTGTGATGGTTCAGCCAGAAGGTTTTTGCCAGAAGCCAACGCCTTGCTCCTGGACTTTCCAGCCTCCAGAATAGTGAGCCAATAACTTTCTGTTCGTTATAAGTTACCCAGTCTCAGGTATTCTGTTATAGCATCACAAAATGGACTAAGAAGGAAGGTTTTAAACTGAAAAGATGTGCTCGGCTGACCTGTCTCACATTTGGGGTGTGATGGGGCAGTTGGTGTCATTCCCCTCGCTCCTCACCCTTGGTGCCAAAAGGTCAGAGACTTGGAAAAGGGTTGCTTTGAACTGTTCTTGGGTGACTGGCATATTCAGGTGCTTGGCTTTTGTGGAATGAATGAAAGGAAACCTCAGTTTGAAGGGCAGTGGAAAGAGAACAGTTGGAAGTCAGAAGTGAGAAGACTGATGATTAGAGGCCTGACTCCCTCGTTAGTTAGCAATGCGATCTTCTAGAATTAATCCTGAGCTCAGCTTCATAGTCACTGAAATGTAGCTAAGAATACACCTAACCTGCCTGATAGGAGGATCACACAAGATAATTTCTGTGAAAATGTCCTATAAACTGCAAATTGTTCCATAAAGTTGGTTATTTTGTATTTGTGATAGGGTATCATTCTAGGGCAGGGTTGAGTGAGGCTGTTTCATTGTTGATTATATTTCTTTTAAAACATGAAATTATGTCTATTTAATGAATATGCAACAGATTTTTAACATTTTTTCTGAAATGGCCCTACACTTTCCTGAAGTCTTGTCCTAGCGTGGTCTCAGCGGAGTTCTTTGTAAAAAATTTGAAGACTGATTTTCAGAGCTATATATCATACATATATATAGCTGCAGTATAATTTGTTTTTCTATAATCCCACATCTTCCTTGATTTTATTCAAGTTGATCAACTATTAAAAATGGATCTTTCTGATATTGTTCCTTCAAGACCTATCAGGAAACAGCAAAAGAACATCATAGAGCAAACATTAGAAGAAATGGAGGTAAGAGCACAGTGATCTTTCTTCCCTAGATTTCTAGCTGTCTCTAGTGGATTAATTAAAAGTTGATCATGGTGATGATTAAAAAAAAAGAAAAATGGAGGTAGAAGATGGAGAGAGAGATGGGGTGTGCTCTTAGTATAACAGAACAGTCTGTTTGCCTTTGGGAGTTTAACACAGCTAAACTTAAAGTGGGGAACTTGAAAAAGTTACATCAGAAAGAAGTTCACTGGAGTAATAGAGGATGGAAATGCCTGGCTCTGTGAGAAATTTTGAGAAATTTTTGTTGCATTGTGTAACAATATAGTATTTTCAAGAAGCTATGAAGAGTGATTTACTAGTGCTTCCAGAATTATGGAAAATAACTTACTAACGAAGCAGGATTTGTAAATTGAGCTATTCTACAAGCTGGCTTTAAAATGTTAGACACCAGACAAGAGTGTGTAGACTAAAAGTTAATAAGCTCTACTGATCCCTAAAGTGTTTCCTGTGTCTATGCAGGATTGTTACAGAAGTTTGACATCATGTGAAGCTGTGGATTTACTGGTCATTAAAGTACTGAAAGTCTCGGTCCAAGTCAGCTTTGTGCTTGCAGTGAGAAAGCCAACCCACCTGAAACAGGTTTTCTCCCCTATTTTGCCTCCTTCGCTTATTTCTTGATTAGCAGTTGGACAGATTTCTGAGTTAAATGCAAACCATTCTGTTAGCTACTGTAAAGAAAGTAGCTTATGATTATAAAGCATTTCCTGATCTCTCTGCAGGCACAGGGATTTTGTTCACTATCATCCCTTGTTCTATAAAAATATCAAGTCTTTTTATGGGGTGCATAATCTTCTGTCTCCCGCAATTATCCTTCCAAAACCTCCCTGCTATTATCCACTTAGAGTTAACTATACTTCCTCATGTCATGAGCATCTTTCAAAAAATTTAAATTGTACATTTTCATTGGTATATAGTGATGTTTTGATGCATGTAATGTATAGTGATCAGATCAGGGCAATTAGCATATCCATCATCTCAAATATTTATCATTTGTTTGTGTTGGGGAACATTCCGTATCCCCCTCCCAGCTATTTGAAATTGTATGTTATTGATGACTATAGTCATTCTACAGTGGTATAGAATACTAGAGCTTATTCCTCCTGTCTAGATATAATTTTGAATCTTTTAACAAATCTCTCCCTATCCCTCTTTCCCTTTCTATTCCCAGCCTCTAGTATCGTTTGTTCTACTTTTTACTTCTATGAGATCAACTTTTTTTAGCTTCCACATGTGAATGAGAACATGCAGCGTTTAACTTTCTGTTCCTGGCTTATTTCACTTAATGTACTGTCCTCCAGTTTCAAACGTGTTGCTGCAAATGACAGGATTTCTTTCTTTTTATGGCTGAATAGTATTCCATTGTGCATATATACCAGTTTCTTTATCCATTTATCTGTTGAACACACAGGTCGATTCTGCATCTTGGCTATTGTGAATAATGCTGCAGTAAACATGGGGGTACAGATGTCTCTTTGGGATATTGATTTCCTTTCCTTTGGATAAATGCCGAGTAGTGGGATTGCTGGATCACGTGGTAGTTCTATTTATAGTTTTTTGAGGAACCTTCATATTGTTCTCCAGAGTGGTTGCACTAGTTTACATTCCCACTAACAGTGGTTAAAAGTTCCTTTTTCTCACCTTTATCAGCACTTTTTGTCTGTTTTTTGAATAATAGCCATCTTAACAGGGGTGAGATGATATGCTTCATTGTGGTTTTGATTTGCATTTCCCTGGTGATTAGCGATGTTGAGAATTTTTTTATATTTGTTGGCCATTTTGTATGTCTTTTGAGAAATGTCTATTCAGATCATTTTTAATTGGATTTTTTTTTTTTTTGCTGTTGAGATATTTGAGTAACTTGTATATTCTGGGTATTACTCCCCTGTCCAAGGGATAGTTTGCAAACATTTCGTCCCATTTTTCTGGTTATCTTTTCACTCTGTTGATTTTTTTGTTCTGTGTAGAGGGTTTGTAGTTTAATATAATTCCACTTGTTTATTTTTGCTTTAGTTGTCTGTGCTTTTGAGGCCTTATTCATAAAATCTTTTCCCAGGCCAATGTCCTAAAGCCTTTGCCCCATGTTTTCTTCTAGTAGTTTTACCATTTCACATCTTACATTTAGGTCTTTGATCCATTTTGAGTGGTAGGGTGACAGATGAAGTTAGGGTCTACTTTCATTCTTCTGCATATAGATATCCAGTTTTCCCAGCACCATTTATTGATGAGACTGTCCTTTCCTCAATGAGTATTCTTGGCACCTTTGTCAAAAGTCAGTTGGCTGTAGGTATGTGGATTGATTTCTGGGTTCTCTGTTCTGTTCTATTGGTCTATGTGTCTGCTTTTATGCTAATACCATGCTGTTTTGGTTACTATAGTTTTATAGTATATTTTGAAGGCTGGTAGTGTCTTTCGTCTAGCTTTGCTCTTTTTGCTCAGGATTGCTTTGGCTATTCCACATCTTTTGTAGTTCCATACAAATTTCAGGATTATTTTCTATTTCTGTGAAGAATGTAATTGGTATTTTGATAGAAATTATGTTGAATCTCTAGATTGCTCTGGGAACATTGTCATTTTAACAAAATTAATTCTTTTCATCCATAAATATGGGATATTTTTCCATTTGTTTGTATTCTCTTCAATTTCTTTCATCAGTGTTTTACAGTTCTCCTTGCAGAGGTTTTTCACTTCCTCAGTTAATTTTATTCTTTGGTATTTTACTTTTTGTGGAGCTATTGTAAATGGAATTGCTTTCTTGACTTTTTTCCAGCTAGTTTATTGATTGTGTATAGAAATACTACTTATTTTTGTGTATTGATTTCATATCCTGCAACTTTACTGTATTTATCAATTCTAAGTTTTTTGGTAGAGTCTTTGGATTTATATAAGATCACCTCATCTGCAAAGAGGGACACTTTGACTTTCTCCTTTCCAATTTGAATGCCCTTTACTTCTTTCTCTTGGCAAATTGCTCTGGCTAGGCCAGGGGACATGTCTGCTGAGGGTGACCTGTGAGGTTGCTTTTTACCACCAGGATGTGGGCACAAGGCTTTTTGACTAGCCTGGGAGTGTGTCAGCCAGGGGTGGTGGCACATGGGGCTGTTTTTCAGGTCCAAGATGTGAGAGCTCTTGGCTGCTTAGCTGGCTTAGGGTGTGCCTGCCAGGGGTGGCCTGCAGGACAGTTTCTCAGATCTTGATTGTGGGTGCAGCACTATTGTGCAAACCAGAGGCATGTCTCTGAGAGGAGCAAGTATGCTGCAGGTTGTTTCTCATGTCTTGACTGCAGGTGCATAGCTGGACCCGGGGCATATCAGCTGTTGGGAGTTGGTCTCTTCTGCTTGGAGGGCCCACAGTGGACTGGCTGGCCCAAGGGCAGTTTTATCCTAGGTAGAACTGGAAAGTCTGTTCCTCTGACTGAAAGTGCAGCGGTGGGGGTGGCAGGAGATTATTTTCCCTGCTGTGTAGGACCACGAATCACAGCTGATCTCCGGCTCAAGCTTCGTGCACCTCTTATTGTGGCGTTCAGCCACCCTATGGGCTTGATGTAATGAAGATGTATAACCAGCTCCATGAAATTTAACAGGTTTTTTTTTGTAGTTCTCTTTTTTCCAAGTTCCCAGGCTAGTAAGATTTGCTGACCAGAACTTTGTAATCTTCTGTTGCACTGATGCATTCCCTTTTGAGTTTCTTTGCCAGGAATGATGGAGCCTCTTTGCAGCCATGAGATAACTGCAGAGACTTACACCACCTGTTTGTCCAGAGAAGACAAGGTAAGAGACACCCAACCACAGATTGTGCTCAAGGACCCGCAGAGCAGCCTATTCCCTGCATCCTGCCTGCACACAAGGCTGAAAAAATGACCAATATTAACCTCTAACTCATTATACTATGAAAATCCCCACCCTGGGGGCAACTTATTCACTGTTTTTTCGATCATGGGATGCATGTACGAGCATGATTTGTGCTCCACCCCAAACATGTAATGATGTTCACTCCCTTCATGCATTATTCATTTCACCTCCAGAAAAACTCCTGACCCTGTTTGGTCAGGGAGGCGTATTTAAGGCAGTCTATTACTCCCATCTCCCGGCTGATGCATCTTCTGCAATAAATCCTTTCTTCCTTGACAATCCCAGTTGTGTAAGTAATTGGCTTTCTGTACAGTGAGCAAGAGATTCCCCTTGTGGGTTCCTTAACAGATTGAACCCCAGTGCTGAAGAAGTGCAGTGGCTACTGGCCCCCAGAGAAGGGCCCACTCCAGAGATAGCCCTGATTTCAAGATGACACTGTCCTGCGGCAGCTTGGTTCATGGGGGGTGGGTAGAGAAGCACACATTTTGTGCTCCTAATTTGGAGTAAAGCAGCCGCTAACATGTCTGGAAGCTCTCCAAACTGAATCCAGGGCTTGCGAGGACTGTGGGGTTCTCCTGTTGTAAGGACTGTAGGTGTTTGTAGTGGCAATGGGGGCTGGTGGGGATCTTTTGCTTACCTTTTCCCCCCAAATGGAAAGTCTCTCCTGACTCCTGGCCTGTCCAGTCCTCCAGGCAGGGGCGATGGCGCTGCAGAGGCCAGTGCCTCCACGCTGCCCTCCTGGGCTTCCCAGCACCACAGGTACCTCTCTACTCCCCCACTGCATTCTAGTGCTCTCCCTCTAGTGGTTCCAGTCAAGTTTTAAGCTATTTATTTGTTCCCTTTGTCCTTTTTTGTGGGGCAGAAGACACCATGTGTCTCTTTAGCCACCTTGATGACACCACATCTCAGAACATCTTTAAAAAATATTTCCCTGTTTGGCAACTTTATGCCATAACCATAGTTTCATCCCTACCCTTTTAAGCAAAGGAATTTGAGGAGAGGGATGCATCCCTGAATGGCCAAGGGATGCTCTAACAAACTATGTTCCTTTAGTTACTGTTTAAATATCTGTCTGAAATCTTGGCATTTCAGGAGCCAACAACAGCCAAAAAAGAATGCAGAATACCACATACCTAAATGGTGCAATTTCACCTCTTTTTCCTCTCAATGAATTTCAAGGTGAAACTGAAAAGGGACCATGAAATGGTGGAATAAAAATAAGACACTTCAAGCTCATCCTATTTTTGTTTCCCCGAACTCAGTATCTCTTAAAATTGGAAGGCAGAATCCAGGTGTTAGCATGGTATTAGCCTGGGGAGATGTGAGAGTGGAGGTCATGCAGTTGAAGGGCACCAAAGTATACATACTGCATGAGGGATTAATTGCCAGGAGCACTGAGGAGAATTACGGCAGTTAACACCCAGGACCTGAACAAATACCAACATGCAAAAGTAGTCACACATCTGCAAACATAGGAGGGCTCTAAATCAATGGATAAAGAAGAGATTAACTTTTTTTTCATAAATAGAAAATGCTGTGGGGGAAAAAAATCACCAAAGATGGGCTGCATTGGTAGCATAGCCTAAATATTTTCAAGTTTAAATTCTGAGCGATGCTCATGGTAGTTGAGACTCTGCTAAAAAAAACAGGGGAGGAATTCCTTGTGGTGCTTTCAGGTTTTGTGGTATACCTTCCAGTCAAGTTTGCTTGTTTCACGACTCTGTAGCTATGATGCTATATATTGAAGATTTAAGTTTATCATACAGAGCCCGAAGCATTATTAGATCCTAAGCACTGAATGGCAATTCAATTATCTTTTCTCCATCCTATTTACTAAAGCAGAAAATTGGAATCCTTAGTCTTAGAATAGTGTTTCTCATTTGTGGGTAGGGATGGGGCAGAGACATGCCTTTCCTCAGGAAAGCATCTCTCACTCTCCCAGGGGGTGTATGAAACTACGTATTTAATATTATGAAATTGAAATACCACAAAAGCCATTGTTTTTGTAATGTAAACTACATCAAAAAAGCTAAAAGGAAACTTCTTGGCTGATGAAAATGCATAGCCTCTCAGTGATTCCATCGTGAAGACAAGAGCAAGGGCTCTGGACGTATGCAAAGGAGCAGAAATTCTGGGGCAGGGAGGAGATTTTTATGTTCATTGAGAGAGGGCATAGGTTAAAAGACATTGAGAAGCATGATCCTATAAAAGACATCTGCAGCAGGTTTCATATCAATGATATTATGCTTACTTTATGCTCAACTAGAAAATTCAATTTAATAGAAACTTCCTGAGCATTTTGACTAACAGGAGATCAACTGTTACCCATTTGTTTGTTTTTTTCTTTTGCATTAACTATTTTTGGAACTATATAGACCTGACCTTCATGCAGTGACCTGTTTGAAGCCAAAGGTATTCTTTATGGCACTACAGAATTCTTCCAGTGCTGGGGGCAGTTTGCTGGGATAGAAGGAAGAGGAATTATTGAGAACAGATGGCCCTTTTGATTTGATTCTTCGCAAAATGGGGTAATAGAGTGCTCGCTAATGCACGGAATCTGTTACATCTACTCTCTTGCTTTGTTTGGAGGAAGTACACAAGTAAGAAATATCTTGTTCTTCATTTTTTCATTTCTCACTAAGCTTGTTAGGAGAATAAGTGACATTAGGAATTCTGTGTAAGTGTTAAATTTGCTCCTGCTTTTGAATCTAGCACTGTTTAATGCTACAAAACCATCAAAGGAATTTGAGAAAGTGAAGAAAAGGATGTAACCATCGTAATTATCAGATGGTTGAAAACCCTATTCTTCAAACTTTGTTTTTCTTAAAACCCCAAGATTTCCTGCCAAAATTAAAATGCAGAATCCTTAATATAGGGTTAAATCATTCAAGGATTTTTATCAGCCAAGTTCACAGGCAAAATGCAACATCAGCTTTAAGAATCATTTTTCTTTCCCTTTTACCTTTTTAATGTGAAGAGGGCTTTTAATAAAAATACTTTCCAAATGTCCTTTTGATGATTATATCTGCTGTAACTGGCAGAAATGTGCACTCTGACATGTATGGAGACCATGGAATAATCCTATCATATGCAGCATGGACACTAAGGAGGGCTGTGCTCATTGCTGGGTTTTTCAACTTAGGAAGGATTTGGAGAAATACAGAAGAGATCACAAATACCAATGAAGAAGTTAAGGGATCTGAATTCAAATGCTGAGGCCAAAAATTATATTTTGTATATACTCAGGAGAGAATAGGAGGCTCAAGTTGCCATATGAGGCATCTAGAGGAATATTTGTCACTAGTGTTCAGAGGGATGTCAATAGCTCTTTCATGATGAAAGAGGCCACTTCCATGAATAAAGTCATTGTAAACCATCCTGACATAGAAATATTAATAGCTTCCAGGAATATTCCTAACACTTACTGTGTCTGGCATTTGTCACATGAAGATGCAGGGCTAGATGTCAGCATATCATAGGATGAGTTATGTGGATGGGGCTTATTGAAAGGAGCTGGAAGCCGGTCTGTGGAATGTTCTCTCAATGATCAGAGGTGTAATTTTGCAAGCAGAGGAATCAGTTCGCATTGATGCCTATTTAAAACCATCATAATATAAGACACTATATGATCAATCATTCTAGAAATCAATTCTATTTTTCTACAAAGAATGATACCCTAGAATTGTCATATGAAAAAGTAATCCAAGAGTAAGAAACAAAAAAAAAAGTATGAAAAAGGTATTATAGAAGTGAATCAGACAGTTATTTACTTAGCAAACATAGTATGTTATTTTTCTGAATTTGGTAATGTTTGTGCTATTTGTCAACTTTTAAAAATTTTCAATTTATTGTAAATTTTAGTCTAAATCCACATTGTATTTTGTACCTAATTTCCCATTTTCAAAATGCCCTCCCGAACCTACCCAAATTGCATAAGCTTTAAGCCTCCTCAAACCTGGATTTGTAAGTGAATATACCATTCTAGTTTAAAATAACAAATTCCAGACTTTTTGTCTGTCTAGATGTGTGTGCAAAGACCTGAAACACACCCTGAGGAGGGCATTTCTCAGATGTCTCTTGGGGCAGTTAATCTGATCTGTCAGCAGCCTCATTGTTCTCACAATTTTTTTATTAGTAAGTCTGGAGTGGATTTGGGCTCTGACAGGGCTTGTGATTAAGTAGCTTATCCAATATTTGGTTCTCAGCACTGTCGAAAAGGATTAATTCAACATAATTTATCAAGAAGCAAATAAATCATGTTAATTCAAATTAGCCTATATAAGAGTAAATCTTGTTCTTAGAGACAATCACAGTGAATAAAATAAAAAAGGATGTAGGGACTTCTATCTATTAATAAAAGGAGTAGTCTTGTTTGTATTGGTTACTGATGTGTTTCAGCTGAGCCTCAGCTAGCATTTGAAATATATTTATCTACAACAAAATAATAGAGTACACAATTCATCATGCAGCTGCTGTTTGCCCTCAGATCATAATGGAGCCATAGTACTTTGGTTCCCAGTCAGTGATTTCTCTTTGGGGCTTGGTGAGAACTCAGATTCTCTTAGTACAGGTATCAATCTTAATTGATTGTACATAATGACAAAACACAGACAACAGAACAAAAAGGAAGGGCAGCTAAATAGCTCTGCTTGAATGAGTTATAAAACACTTTCTAGAGCAAAGAAGCTAGCAAAGCAACAATGGTGTCATTGTCAATGAATGCTGGGGTGACAGGAGGTGCTTTTCTATGAATGATAGGCTCTGGAAGTCCTAACCTCAAATTAGAATTCTGAATTCTCCCATGCTGGGTATTGTGTACTCAAGGACCTGGAGCACCAAGAGCCCACCTGTGCTATGAACACAATATTAGGGCAGCTGCCTCCTACTAAAGCCTCCATTCAGCCTTTCCCACTTCTCTCTCCACCAAATAACCTGACCTTATATCTCTTTTAACCATTTTTATTTCCTTGCTTGTGTTGTATTGGTTATCACAGTGCCTGCCACTAGGTAGGTACTCAAACGTTTGTTGAATAATTTATGTGAATGAAATTTAAAATAATGATATAACAAGAAGCAATAGCTGCCATATATTACATGACAAAAAGTTTTCACATTGTCTTTTTTGAATCTTCACAGAAACTTGTAAATATAATTGTTTCAATTTAACAGTTCAGAAAAATGAGACTCACAAATTATGTATCCAACATTATGTAGGTAAGATTATACAGATAGGTCCATTTCCCCACCAAACCAAGATCTTAAGTACTGCTTATTTCTATATTCATTCTCTATGGAATAAAATCATGTTTATATAATAAGTATTTACTACACCATTCATATATATGAATCTTCTGTTTCTCTTGGTATAATATGACCTCAATGAGGGCAGAGACAGCTCCTATTTCATATTGCTATTTCCAAATCCTTGAAGAACCTACTAGTCTAGTAAATTCATTAATGGACCTTTATTTTCTTCCTGAGAAGACTTTCTGGGCATTTTCTCTGTTGCTTGAGACTAGCAGAATGTGCAGGTGGGCTTGATTTAAGGCAAATCAGTTCAATCGTATTTAAAGTATTTAATGTCAGGCATTTAATGTCCAATACAGTGCAGAAAGCCATCAGATTAGAAATGGTAAGAGACTCTTATCTCTAATACAAAAATGGGCATAATTTAACTTTGTAATTGGAAAGAAATAGACTCCTTAAATGGGTTATAGCTTTGAAATTTTCTGTCCATGTACTCAATGATTAGGTTCTTGAAAAGTACTTTTATGTTAGTATAAGTTTCCCTGAAAAAAGAAACTGAGTTAAAAGCTTGAAGGCATGTAGTTTATTTGGGAATATGATCCTAGGAGAAGTGAGGGAGGAAGAGAATGAATAGGGAAGAAGGAAAACCAACACAATGGTGGCAGTACAATGGCCACTGTGATGGATGACTGGTTGCTTAATCCTCTGGGGAAAAATATGTCTAATAACCATCCACATGAGGGAAGAAAGGAAATATTTATCCATCAGCTCCTTTGCCTGTTCAAAGTCAGCCCCGTATGGTGTTAAATCTCCTGCGTTTCCAGATTACAGATATGTGAGTGATCTGGGTAAGGAGAAGGGACTCTGGGTGATCGAAGTCTGCAAAACCTGCTTGAGGCAGTAGTGGCTGGAATGAGAGATAAAGCTAAGATGGCTTTCAGTGATGTTCAAGAAGTGTCAGATACACTTGGGTAATTGAAAATGCTTTCATCAGGATAGATTTATACTTAAAAAATGAAGAAACAGGATAAAAAGTGTTTTTTATCATTACATTAATATGAAGGGCAAATTACCACCAGTTTATGATGAAGTAAACATAAAGGGCTATGAAGCAAAAAAGTTTCTGATAATGTCTAGTCCATCCAGAAGACAATAGCATAAATCTATTAGCTACACTAGTCTCTTATCTTCCACAATTTTTGCATGTGAAATTTTTGTTGTGATCAACGATGCCCTGAACTTAATGTGTTTGTTAACATTGATGATATTATTGTCTATTCTTGTTTCACCAGGATGAACCATTCACCTGGTGTGGGCGGCATCTTTACTCTTTTCACTAAAGTAAAAGTTTGTAGGCTTTGGCTGCTCTTTTATCCCTGCAATGTTAGCTAATGTTTTCCAGTCTTTTAGCTCAAAAGCTAACTTTTTAAACTTGTACATTAAACACTTGGCATACATGTGAATTCATAGAGCATAATCACTGTACATGAACAATGTAGTAACATGAAAATTGGGGATGCTCTGGGTGATGAGAATATCCCCTGGCATCATGCTATCAGTGCGTTAAATTGTTTTTATTTCATGACCTTGCAGACTTAAGCAGCACTGCTTTCTAATTTAGCCTAGTGATTGAAATAATCTGTCTAGAGCTTTGACTACTAGATACAAGATCTCTATAATGTCATTTTGGGTAGGAATCCTGGACTACCATTGTGAGATCTTATTTAAGCACGGGCCCCCGAAGAACTGGATAATTCCTACCATAAAACTGTTAGACTGTTAAGTTATCACGAGAGGGAAAGTAGAAATAAAAACAAAGAAACAACCTCACATGTGAATGATGGAGAGAAAGGGAAACATGAGTTCTCAGATCATAAAACACACTGAGTATCAAATAGAATAAAACTAGCAATTTCTAGTCACAGTAATGAAAATTAAAGGTGTCAAGGATAAAGAAATGATATTAAGCTATCAAAGGAAAAAAGATTTCTTTCAAAGAAACATATTAGACAGAGGGTAAGATTGTAGATAAGGAAAAATGGATTTGGAAAGAAAATAGGAAAATATTGTTCAAGTGCTTAGGGAATTTTTAGCCTGTAGTTTTATACCCAGTTATCATTGTAGAGGGAGTGAAAGTGAAGACATTTTTAGGTATACAAAGACCAAACGCATGATCTCTCAAAGAGCTATTAGAGGATAAATTATGAGTTTTACCAAAGAGAAGGAATAGGATAATGTGATGAGCACAGACACTGATAAAATTTAACTATTGACCATAAAAATGTTACCTAAAATTTTTTTTTACATTTAAAGACAATTATAAAACTAAGGAAAAATAGACTAGGAGTGTGAATGCATACTAATATTCTTGCAATATTTGGGAGGAGGATAGAAATATGGAAGAACATCACGCTTTGTAAGAAAAGCTAGAAGTAAATAACATATGTTAAGATTGAAGGACAATCTTGAGGAAGAGAAGGAGATTTAACTAAACCCCAGAATACATCCACTATACCTTATACCTGTGGCTTTTACCTTGTGACCATGATTAATTTCACCATGATTTATCATCCAAATTGGGATTTTTTTTTTTTTGAGAGTGAAAGATGATATAGTGGATAACAAGAGATACAGCCTTAAGACATATAGTCATGTGAACTATGTTGAATACAATTATTTTTCCTCCATAAAAAAGTTTCCTGGGCCTTCATGAAAACTGATTCCTTTCCCCATACCCCAGATCTTTCTATAATCCATGTTCTACTTCATACCTGGCATTTCTGAATTTGTACAAGTTTCACAGCTCAATTATTCTTCTAGGGCCTTTGCTATGGTAGCAAAATCTCACTTTCACATCTATGCTTTCCTAGAAACTTTATTCCTTTTTAAGCTGAGTAAATTAGATCCAGATGATCTATCCAAGATCATGTAGTCAGTCAAAACGAAAATAAGATGGTAACAATGGTCTCTTTTCCTAATACAGTGATGGTTTTCAAATATTTTTTAGGCAACAGCCTTATCTATGCAAATGAAAATGTGCTGTTTGATGAATACAAATTGACACTGACTTCATAGCACTTGTGTCTCACCTCATTAGCCCCACCCGTGTCTCTTAATGCGAAAGAACAACAATGAGGATTGAACTGGTTACTGATAAGCCAATGAATTTACTGCTTTGAATCAATTCTCTACTCATGTCTAGTCAGGTCTGGGTAGGTTGAGGATGGGGACCAAAGGCCCGAGAGCAGGAGTCACTACATAGCCCACTCTTCACTCAGAAGTTGACTTGAACGTTTATGACCACAACCGTTGACTTTTTTTCTGGACTTTGGTTCTGGTCCATATGGTACAAATTCAACTTGGATTAAAATCTTAAGCTATTATCCCTGTTAATTGTAGAGGTCTGGGGTCATTTCACACCTGGTAGTGATTCCTTGTTTCAAACCATTAGGTAAAAATCTAAGCACTTTGGTTGAAAATAAGGCTTGCAATTGTATACTAGCTACTCAAATAATTTTTTCTTCCTTTCAGTGTGACCCAAATAATAAAATTCATCTCTCTAGGTAATGATTGGGAGCCCTGTGGTTTTCATATACTTTCTTCTTACTGCTGCATAAACTGGGTTAGCTTTTCATCTTGTGTTTCTTAAGTGTCCTGAGTTTCTGTGATTTAGAAAGAGGAGAAACATTTCTCTGGGTGAATGAGACAAGATTTTCTTTTACCTTCCACTGTCTTTCTCCAGTGACTTCCGTCACTCAGCTGGAAGTCCTGCCTTATTTTGGGGACTTCTCCCTTATCTCCGCCTTCCATATCAATCACTTGCTAAGTTCTGCTGAGTCCTTTCTGAATGATGTATTCCTGTCACCATTCCATTCCTGTTGTCTCTTCTCTCTAGTTTCGTTACCTCTAACATGAAGTGCTCTCAATGACTGGCTATTCCTTACAGCTGCTGTCCCCAACCCTCAGGCTGTGGCCTGTTAGGAAGCTGATGGCACAGCAGGAGGTGAGCATGGGACAGGTGAGTGAGGGAAGCTTCTTCTGTATTTACAGCTACTCCCCATTGTTCTCATCACTACTTGAGCTCTGCCTCCTCTCAGATCAGTGGCGGCATTAGATTCTCTTAGGAGCACGAACCCTGCTGTAAACTGTGTATGTGAGGGATCTAGGTTGCACCCTCCTTATGAGAATCTAATGCTTGATGATCTGAGGTGGAGCTGAGGCAGTGATACTAGTGCTGGGGAGCAGCTGCAAATACAGATTACCATTAGCAGAGACACTTGATTGTACAGAGACCATAATAAATCAATTGCTTGCAAACTATCAAAACTCTATCAGTGAATGGCAAATGACAATGTAATAGAAATAAAGTGCACAGTAAATGTAATGCACTTGAATCACCCACAAATCATCCACCCCTTACCCTGATCTGTGGAAAAATTGCCTTCCATGAAACCAGTGCCTGGTGCCAAAAAGGTTGGGAACCACTGCCTTACAGAATAAGGACCAAACATATAACCTGAAATTCTAGGCCCTTCTCCTTTTGATCCAAAGCCCTTATTACCTGCAACTCTCTTGTGCATCCTTTGCTTTAGAACAGTACTTTATATAAACTGTGTTCCAGAGGGCCATAGAAGATTCATAGGTCATTCCTCCTTGCCTGCATACACAGAGGTTGCCATCAGGGGAGGACACCGAGTAGGTCAGCCTTTGAACTCCCATCCTTCTTTCAAACAGAGCAACTCCATTTTTATTATTGGGTTCCCTCATAAGACTTTAAAGTTTTATAGATTTATAAAGTTTGAAAATCATTGCTCTTCCAGAAACCAGAGTCCCCTGCTATTTCTAGTCCATGCTTCAAATCTTCTGATGTCTGTGTGCTTGTGTTTGTGTTCCCAGTATAGTCTCCACATGTGGAGATCTTGGCGTCTTTGTCACTGAGGAGAAAACCATCAAAAGAAGGTGGGGTGTTGTGCACAGGAGACATTCTCCTAGGAGGAATGGGGAGAGGTCTGAGGACAGAGCTGTGGAGGGCTTTTGCAGTGGGCCCTTGCCATTTCCCCTGACCACTTTTCCAGCCTTATTTTTCACAACTTTCTTCATGAAAATACACGTTAGCCAAAGGGAGCTTATTTCTCTTCCACCTACATGTCCTTTCATCTGTTTGCTAATGTGCCCTATTCCTGGACACAGGAAGGGCACAGACTGAATGCTCAGTCTCTCATCCCCACATGACCAAAGTATGCTCATCCCTCCTGGCTCAGTTTAAATTCCACTCCCAGGGAAAGCCCTCTCAAGCCAGAGCTGAATGCAATATCTCTGTCTCCCTCTCTCTCTCAGCACTACCCACATGGAGTTGCCTGTCTAGTTATTTATGTTAAAGGCTCAGTGCCCCCACAATACCATGACCTCTGGAAGGCATGATCTGATTTTGATTTGAGTTTGTAGATCCTGTGCCCATTGCCATGGCCATCTTCAAATGGGCTAATTTATATAGCCAAATTTAATTTTTTCACATATAGCTGAAAATATTTGACTGCCTACATCAATTGTGATATAACGTGAGCCCAAGAGCACATTTCAAGCTTTTGAGAACTCTTGGAGCAGCTAATTTATTTCCTTCTGGTTATGGGAACAGTGTTTTGCAGTGAGCCACACAGTCATCCACAGGCAATAAAATTCCCTCTCCTGCCAGCTGTATTTATAGCATAGTCAGTGAAGAACATTCTTCCCCACTAGTGTATTGAAGGTTTCAAGGAAGATGTGGGCATTATTAATAAGGCTCTTCAAGGTATATGCCAGCTATTTTTGGGAGACAATGATTTGCACTTTATGCTAAGCATGTAGTTTATTTTTCATTTTTTTGGGTAAGATTTATATCTGACTCTATCTACTAAATTCTCTTTGCCGGGCATAGATTTTTCTCACTCTGCAAAGGGTTTAGAAAATTTGTAACCTAAATCTTATTTTCCAATTTAAGGAAGAAACCTTATGGTCATTTTGGTGTTCTTGTCAGTACCTGTGAGACAGACTATGTTAAAACCATTTGACAAAGATGAACACAAGGTGTGTGGTTGACAATTGAACAAAAATATTACCAGTGGAACATGGATGCCATCAACTCCTGAAAGTAATGATCAAAATTTAACTCCCCAGACTAAGGGAAAAGTTAACTCAAATAACTAGAAGGGTGACTCTTTTGCTTTGGAAATCTAATTATTAGAAAGAGGTGTTAAAGATGTGCTATTACAATGATTGCTTTACTTACATAGTGAGGTGATTTAGTTGAGAAAAATTTATTTATATTGGGTTTTTATATCTGAAATGCCTTAGAAATCAGCAGATGTTGACTGCATGTCTACTAAGTGTGAGGCACTGGGCAAGCCTGGATGGTGGGCCTTCATATGAACAGAAAAACCAGTAGACTGGGAGTTTCTCGAAAACAGACTGTATAGTCATTCATCCAACAAACATTTATCAAGTGTCTCCAACATGTCAAGCACTGTCTAAGCTCTAGTTGGCAGAACTTGGTAAGAGCAGAAGTTACTAGAGTGTGTGCCTTTAGGGGAAGATATTTTAAAATTCATTCGATAAATATGCATCAATTGTTTACTGTGTACTAGGTGAAGGGGGATGGGGTGCAGATAACTGGATTCACAATAATGTAGTGCTATGTGTTTTTTTTTTTTTTTTTTTTTTTTAACTCCTTAGGCTTAAGTCTCAAACCAGTGCAGGCCACAGAGTAGCTACTTATCAAATATTTGCAGGATAAATGATGAATGAACAGACTGTTTAAAGATATTTTACAAAGAAAAGTAAACTCAATCTCATAAAGATATGAAAATGAACATGTATTAAAGACTTGTTTAACTCATGAGGGAGTCAGGCAAATGTGATAACTGATTAGAATCAAAAAAGACATTTATATATCAGGAATATTTAAATGAATAAATGGTGACAAAACTAATTTTTCTCAGGATGGAAAACAATTGAACCTCTACTGGACAGAATTTGCATGCCTATACAGAATTATCTTGCATTGGTGGTGTCAGTTACCTATAATTTACACAGTTGCAAAATAGTTCAAAGACAAGGAAAGTAGAATAAGATAGTCTAGAGGGATTTCCCTCTAGAGATTGCATAGTTTTACATTGAAATACAATTTTTTCCTGCAGAATAGACTGAGGTGTGGCTTGCACAGCTTCACAAGTGGCAGGGAACCCATGGGTCACCTGTCATAAATGGCTGACTTCCAGACTGCTGTTCTCATGTAGAGCCTACCACATTGGAACTTATTTTGTTTTCTTTATAAAGAATGAATTTTACTTTCCTGTGAGATAGTGTGATAGGGCAATATTTTGACATTATTGTCACATTACTACAAAGCACCTCCATGTACATTATTAAATTCTTTTAACAACTCTGAAGTGGTCAAGGAGAAGATAATGTGTTTTGCAATGAGCACGATGAAGGCTCAGAGAGGCTCTAGCTAAATTAAGGAGGACATGGTGGTAACTGGACTCAAACCTCCATTTTCTGATTATAAACCTCTTTCTCTTTCTATGACAAAAAGTCAAGATTACATAGGCAATAAAATGTGATAAAAATCCTTTATGTTTATTTGTATTACAGATTTGGGCCAGGATTTTAACTGAGAAGAGAAAAATTAGCACATCTTTTCATCTTATAGACACAAAAAATTTACATTTCTTAATCTCTTTACTCCATATATTTCTTAAAATGACCAGGGATAGAAAATGCTTGAATATTATCATTCTTCCATAATCATTCTATATGATGTAAATAAATAATCACTAAGGACTTTTCAATACTGAGCGCTGAACATCTTCTAATTTTTTTTCCTACTTCTAGGGACTAGGAAATGTTTTGTATTTTCTATCAAGTGTCTCTATGACTCTTAATATCTGGGGCTGTAAGTTTCATTTTTATCATTATCCATAACATTTATTAAGAGTCTCCATGGCATCTCTTTTCCAGGCAGTGTGTTAATTAAAAAAAAAATCTCATTTATTTTCAATTTTAAAGGAAGATATTTTATATACCTATTTTATAGATGGAACTAAACCTCAGAAAGGTTAACTTGGTCAAGATTACACAGAACAAGAGGTTAAAAATTAGTCCTGACTCTAGATCCTGTTTCCTTAATATTGTACAATGCAAATCATTTTAAGTTCATTAGGCTATGTCCAGTGATTACTCGTTCTTATGAGAATGATTACTGTTGAGAAGAGTGATGAACACATATGAAATGTTGACACAAATCCAAATTCTGGGCCCAAGTGCCAATTCTGCCTAGGGACAGGCTACATCTGCTAAATCTCCACACACACACACACACAAAATACCAAGAGACTGATGTTTAAGTTATATGAGTACCATTGCAGGCAACAAAAGACCTTGAGTTGCATTTTAGACTCAGGGACACATCAGTGTTAGGGCTAGAAAACTTTTTATTCATAATAAACTTATGCTCAGGCAGGGCTTTTTCCTCCTTCGTGATTTTTAATGCTAAAGCTTAGAATCCTGAGATGGACCTTTTTCTTTCTCCATCACCTCGTGTATGTTCCCGATAGCATGAAGTCTGTGGTTTAATTACTCAAGCAATGGGGTTCCTCTAATTTCCCTTGGAAGATAGTTTCCCGATGTAATTTTCCTCTGTGCTCTGCCATTTCCCTTGGTGGTCAACCTGCATTAGTCTGTCATAGGCTTAATTTTGTTTCCTTCTTCTGGCTCCTTTCCTTTCTATTATAATTATCCCCACTTATGCAGTAGCGTTTCCTGCTTAAAGTTTGATTTTTTTTTCCCCTCCAAAAACTCTGGGCAAAGGTAATCAAATCACACTCTGGTCTTTGTCGTTTGGCTGAACAGGCATCATCTGTTAGCCAATCTCACCTTTAAAGTCGGTTCTTCCCATTTCTCCATTAGCCTTATGTTCCTTTCACCCACACAGGAAAGCAAAGAGCCAATGCGCTGAGCAATTATGTTTAAGCCCATTAGAAATAACCAGCAAAACCTCCAAATCAGATGTTTTAGACTTTATGTTACCAAGATATGAAATAGAACTTCTTTTGCCTCCCCCTTTTTTCCTGGGACCTTATTCAGAAGGCAGAAGGGTCTAAAGTCTTTTTTTCCAATTTTATACTGTTGAGATGAAGACTCAAAAATATTGGGTCCTATTCCCTATGTTTGACCAGAGATTCATCAGTACACTCCACTGTACCTCAATTTCCTCATCTAATGGGTAGCCATATGTCTGTTAGCTTAATGTGTAAGAGGCCTGTTGTCTTTAGGTTAGTTCTCCTGGACTCTGGGTAGCTTCCTGTCTTCACTCAAGACTGATCTTCAGCCACTTTCAGATCAGAACTTCGGTGTTCTGATTGCCCTGTACATGACCCCTGCTCCCCTACAGACTCGAGAACAGATTCCTGGACACATGCCTGGACTCACATTGCTTTTTACAAATTCTCCTAACTTATTCCTCTGGCATCTAAGCACAGCTGGCCTGTCTCGCCTGCTCTGGATCAATAGCAACTGCACACAAATCATCTTGTGTGTTTTCCAGAATAAATCTTTTATTAGGGCAGATTGTTCCTGAGGACACTGGGAAGTTGTCTTTACTTGGAGCTGGGAGACATGGACTCAAGCTCCAGCACTGCTATTTATGTCTGTCGTATAAAAGCAGCCTTCTAGTTTCTAGAAAGCTCGGCTTCTGCATGAGTAAAATGGGGATTATAGCAATGCCTGCTTCATGTATTTAATTGGAACATAATCCAGGCCCAAACACTTTCTTTTAAAGTGTTATACAATTATTTGAAATTTCGTTTGCTGGAGGAACAAAACCATTAACCCATTCAAGACTGCATATAAACAACGCCTTATTGTCTGGAACAAATCTGTGATTCTTAATACTGGAGTTTTCACAGGGGTTCAGGGCCAAAATATCATCCTAAAAGGTATATGTAGTATCTATGCTCGCCCAATATTGCTTTGCCCCCCCGAGGAAAAATGGGATAGATTATGATCTTGGTACTTTCTAGTTCAGGATTCTAGTGTTTTTCCCCTCAGATGTTTTCTAACAAAAATTTAACTATTTCATTTTTCCAGATATTGATTTTTCTTCTTGTCACATTGCTATTCATTCTGCAATGAGACAGGCCTTCAACATGAACATTTATGTACTATTGCACTTGCCTCCATGAAGATTCATAATTGTAACAACTAGGTTTTTAAAATTTCTTCATTAACGTGTGTAGAAACCACACTATAGCAAATTTACTCCATTACTTTTCTATTAAAGCATTGCCAGTTGGTAATTTTAGAGTAATTTATTTTTCTCAATAAACTTGTTCTAAAATGTGCAAAAATTGGCATATGATGCTGCAGTATCATTTATTATTGTAGTGACTGTCCAATTTTTTTGGCTATTGCAATTCGTTATTTATCTCAGAATGGATGTCTTCTTGTTTTTACATGTGATGGATATTTTCTCCAATACAATCAATTTTTAGAAAGAATATTCCTTCTCAGATTTCTGTTAGAAATATGGCCCTCTATCCCAGAAGTGTTGGTATATTTGATTTTAATTGTTTATGCTCTGTTCTGTTGCAATAACAAATGAAAGGAACTTTGGAAAGTCATTTAATCAGTTGCTCTGCCTTTAGGCAAGAAGGAGCCTAATAGAACCATTTGCAGGATCTATGCAGAGAGATCTGCAAGAAGGGCAATTTCACTCTCCTTTTGGGCAATCACTTTTTAAAGGTAAAATTAGTAATTCTATTGCAGCTTTCCTTCTTTTGGAAGAAGAGCATTTTTTTATTCAGTAAAATTAGATATACCCACTGGATTACATTTATTGCCATAACTGAGGCTTGGCTGTCACCTAGCATTATGCTTAAGATGCTTTCTTATAGTTTTCTATGATTTCTGTATTTTGTTTGCTCGTGTCCTGTAATGATTTGCAAAATACCAGTCTGTTTTTAATTATACCTGTGGTTAGTTTTACCTGCTTGCAATCAAGAATCGAATAGTAGCCTGTGACTCTTCCTTATGAACTATGTGGAATTTATCTCATTTTTACCTTTCCTGTCTCTCCCCAGAATGTGTCCTGCTTGGCCCTTGTTAATTTGATCTGGGGTTATAACTAGTTTATTATCACACTTTCACGGTTGTTTACCTACTGTCTTATGGATTCACCATGCCCCCTATTTCCTCCCCACTGGTCATTCTCCCCTCTGTTTATTCAATTCCTATTAATTTTACTTTCACTAATGTTTAATAGCCAGAGCCATGGAATTTTTTTTATGCTGCAAACTTCTTGATTTTTCTGCAACAGTGTCATTATCGAACACTTAACATTCTTTCTTCCCGAGGACAGACAAATCTGGATGGCATTAGGGACTAATTTTCTCTCCCTTTCCCTTAATTTAAGCAATTTGCCCTTTACTGAGGCAATCCTATTCTAAAGGCTCTGCTCGATGCATCAGGTGATGGGAATGTTTCCCGCCCCCCCCCCGCCCCCGTCGGTTGGAAAGAGAAGATACTTGTAGCCACGTATAACCTCCCTGAATTGCTCTTCCTGACACTGTTTGGATGGTTTTTTTCCCTGGCTGTGGGTATTTTTCTCAAATGCATGTGATGATTAATACTCAGCTAAAGTTTTGAGGGATATCGTTTGCGATTTCCAGAGGTTTCTCTCTAAAATTCCTTTCTGATTCTCTTCATGGCACATTCTTTCAGCCTTGATTTCCCTCAATTCTGAACTCCCTGAATGTCTTCTCAGCTGAAGGAGACTCCTGATTTCTGGGCACACGGTTCCAATGCTATAGCCTAAAGACTCTACAGGCGGCAATGGATTTTCATGGGGTTCACCTAGCTGGTTTCGTCTCTTTCAGGAATCAGTGTCCTGCCAAACCCACTGTCTGAAGTCTGAAACTGCTGTTGTGTAAGTTGTTTTTTTCTTCAGCCCCTGTTACTCCATCACATTCAGATATAAACAGTCAATACTAACCCTACTGTAGTAGGCACTGAAGGCAGAGTGGTGGGGAAGGCAGCACCGATGTTTGTCTTTCTCTTTCCCTTGAAGGTCCTAGCCCATTCTGTCCTATCTTGGATGTTTCTACATCACTGGGCTGGCTATGTCTCTCTAGTACCTCTTTCCTGGCTCCTACTTCTTACTGCCACCCCAGCTGTCTTTATTTGAATAGCTTAAAGGAACCGCAAATAAAAAAGTGCTTCAAAATTAACTTATCTAAGCTTATGTTGATTTCCCCCCCTTTCATCGACAGCACTACTATGTTAGAATCATCTTTGTCTCCAGACCTTCCCTATTTATATTCAATAACAAGCTCCAATTATTCAACTATTTATTGAGTACTGATTATGGATTCGACACTCCTTTTAGGCATTGGAGGTGTCTGATGACCATAACAGATAAACTACAAGCGGTCAGGGATCATATCTTCTCATGGGGAAAGGAAGACCACGATGAAAACAAATTATATATTTAAAGGTAATATGGACTACGAAGGAAAATAAGGTGGGAAGGTGGTGGGAATAGATAGGGTGGAAGGGTGAGAGATGCTAATTTTAAGTAGTATCGTGAGGAAAGTTCTCATTGAAAAGATGACATTTAGCAAATATTTGAAGGAGGTGAAGGAGGAAGCCGTGGGGATATCTTATGATTCAGGTAGAGGGAACAGTTGGAGAAAAGCCCTCAGGTAGGAATGTGCTTGGAGTATTTCTAGAACAGCAAGAAGAACAGCAGAGCTTAAGTGGAGATAGATATACAGAACAAGAAAGTGAGGTAGAACATATTGTTTAGGGGCTTAGAGCTGTTGCAAGTTCTTTGACTTTGAATGAGCAAGGGAAACTTGTGAATGTTTTGAGCAAGGAGTGACGTTATCTGACTTATGTCTTGAAAAGATCTGACTACCGTATTGAGACTAGACTGAACGTGGCCAAGAGTGGAAACAAGGAGACTATTGAGGAGATTGTTGCATAAATTCAGGTGAGAATCCAGGTGACTTAGCCTAGGATGACAGCCACAGAATTGATAAGACGTTTTCTGGGATAGTTTGAAGACAGAACTGACAGTATTTCCTGATAGATTGGATATGGCTATGAGAGGAAAGGGAGGAATCAAGGATCATTTTGAGGTTCAGGTTTTGAGCAAAAGAATTGAGTTGCGATTAACCATTGCGGCTCGCTTTTCGCTCCTGAGCTTGGTAGCAAAGAAATAGAATAATTACCCGAAACACACAGTATTGCTAGAGAAGAGAGAAAGCCACAGTCTGAAGGAGAAAATGGCCTCCTCAGCTAACTTCCTCCCCATATTTATTTCCATGGACACGTGCAAAGCGTTGGGGTCATTTGTTAATTTCTTTAACAACTTCCATACAGGTCAGCTGTTTTCAGCTGTCTTTTGCACTCAGCAAACAAGCAACTTCTGGCAGGCATTTCGCCTGACCTTCCATTCACCTTGCTCATGTTCTTTCCATCCATCCATCCATCCTTTCTTTTAGGCTCAGCCCCTACAATGAACTGATACGGGGAAAACCATGGGAAGGGAAGAGGTAGGTTAGAAAATTAGGAGCTTGTTTTGGGGCATATTAGGTTAGAGATGTCTATTAGATATCCAGTGAATATGTTGAAAAAGAAATTGGATGTATAAATCTGGAGTTCAAGAAAGAGATCTATCTGATCAAGAGATAAGAATTTAAGGACTATCAACATAGAAATAAAACCTAATGCCGTGAGACTGGAGGAAACACCAAGGGGATGAGTGTAGCTAGAGAAAAAATGAAGTACTAGTACTAAGCTGGGGAAACCCAAGGTTAAGAGGACAAGAAGAAAAAAACAAACCGTTGAGGCTACTGAGAATGAGCTACCAGGAAAGCAAGAGAGAAAAACAGGAGTGTGATGTCTTGGAATACAAGAGAAGAAAGTATTTCAAAGAGAAAAGTTTATGTAAAATGCTACTGATTTATTAAATAAGATGTAAACTTAGAATTGACTGTGTTCAATAGTAGCAACCTGCAACATAACTCTTGTTTTTTCCCCTTTTTCATTTCTATTGACAGTATTTTTCTTTAAATCATGATATCTCAGCTAGAATTCGATATAAAAATTCTAAACAAGTGTCCTCGTGTTGCCCCACTAGCATGTACAACAGATTCTCAAATAATGTTTCATTTCACATTGTTTCATTATCACATTGATGAGAAAAAAAACCCATTCCTGGCTGGGGCCACTGCCTGTGGAGTTTGCATGTTCTCCCCATGTCTGCGTGGGCTTTCTCCATGTACCCCAGTGTCCTCTCACATCCCAAAGATGTGCACGCTAAGCGAATTGGTGTTTCTACATGGTCTAGTCTGAGTGTGTGTATGTGTGTGTGTGCGCGTGTGTGTATGTGTGCACCTTGCCATAGGATGGTGTCCTGTGCAGCGCTGACAGCTCCCTGAGCTGCTGGGACAGGCTCCTGCCCCCTGTGACCCTGAACTGGAATAATTGGGTAAATAATTATTGTATTTGTTTTTACTAATGTTTCTTAAATGTATGTATAGCCTATACTATTTTCAATATTTAATATTAGATGTGTTTTGGTCTTTGTTTAGAAGTTTGATGATGTTTTGTGATCAGAAATATGCCACAAGAACTTAAGTCTTGTTTATATCAATTAGCCTACTGAAAGTTGGCTTTGTTATACATCATTTCACTTAAAGTTGCAGTTTCCAAGAGCCTATAGGTGATGCTAAGTGAAGGTTTACTGTGTATATGCTAGTGGGTCAACACAAGAATATATGTGAGCTACATGTATAAGTGTATGTATGTGTGTGTGTGTGTATATACATATAGCTCATATTGTCATCAGATCGACCTTTCTTAATAATGCTCCTGTCATATATTTCACATATATTGTGTTTGTTTTTCCTTATCTCTGCCACTAGATTCAGAACTTCTCAAGGTGAAGCATATCGATTCCCCCACTGTACGTCTAGCAAATAAATGAAAGAATGAAGGAAAGCCCTCTCTGATTCCTGCAGCCATCATTAATCCTCTGATTCCAATGCCACTCATGTTCATTTAACCCTCGGTGATTGTTACTCTCATTTCATTTGCATTTGTTTAGTCAGATGATATTTAATTGTAAAAGTTAAGATTGTTAAGCAGTGTCTACTATGCTGCAAGCACTACCCTAAGCATTTTTATGCTTTATTTTCCTGGGCATAATTTTTCTCTCACAATGATCCTATGAGGTAACATTATTATCATCTTTTTTTTTCCAGGTGAAGAATTCAAGATTTAAAGAAGGCAAGCCAGTTGAACAAGGTTGCACAGGGCTACTAAGTGATGGAATTGTGATTTGAACACAAACATTCTGTCATAGTAAACTATATTTGAAAGCATCATGTATCAGACACTCCTTGAAACTACTGAATATGTCTATATTTTTGTTTGCGGTACCCCTCTGGCCCTTTCTCTGTCCCTAGCATACTGAGCACAGTTCAAGGCACATGGTAGGAATTCAAGAAATATAAATGTCTACTGATTGTAGGATGGCTAAGACTGCCCTCAGCCAGATATCCAGGGTGGCTAGTTTCTCCTATCTAGTCACCACCCAGCATATGGGAAAATTGGCAAAAAGCCCAGCAAGAGCAGAATCACTTTTCAAAAAATCTGTCATGCAGGAAAGGTACTTGCTGTGTGTGAGAAAAATATAAGTGTCAGTCAAACTGAAGAGAGAGTGTTGTCAGGGAGAGAAAACTTTGCAGTAAAATTGTTTTTGGAAATTTCTTCAGATTGCATTTTTGATTATGTCATGAATAGTATATGCTATTCTTAGCAACAGTATATGCTAAGCACTCTGAAAATTCTTATATAAATTTACTTATCCTATATTTATTGAGTAGTTATTGTAAGCTAGGATGTTTTCTAGGCAGTCAGTATACATCAGGGAATAAAGTAGACAAACATTTCTGTCCTCCACGGAAAGGAAAGGCAGATAATGACTGGATGAGCAAGAAACGTAATGTATCACTAAATTGTATGTTGTGTTACAAGATGATAAATGCCACTTAGAAAAGAAATAGGATTGGGGGAAGTGGTTCCAGGGATGCCAAAGTGAAGGAAAGGGTGGGTATAATTTCCTGATCATTGTTGTCTTCCTTCAAAGGTGACATTTGAAGAAGTTAAAACTCGAAGAAGTTGAGTGAATTCTCCATACATATGTGTGTGGGATCTGCCAGCACCAGTGTGGCCAAGCAGCATGAAGAGGAGAATGATAGAGGTGAGATCACGTAGCTGTTGCAATGATGTGGTCTCGTTTGAGACCAACGTTATGAGATAGTATTATTTTCCCTGACTAAAAGATGAAGCAGCTGCAGCCCAGAGAGGGACTAAGTGATCCGTTCACAGTCACAAGGTATGCAAGTTGGAAAACTGGAATCCTGGCTTCAGAATCAGACGTGAGTCATCTCAAAGTGCAGGTTTTCTTTTTTTCAATCCCCATCATCTAAAATAGTACCTAACACATAGTAGCTGTTTCATGAATGCTGATGAATAAGTAACCTTTCAAACATTCTTCTCAGGTGGCAATCTTTCACGTGTATGTCGTTTTCCCATATTCACTCTATCAGAGTCTTGTATTGGAAACTAACGTTGATCTGGGGAAGAATAAAAGTAATAATTTTCAATTTAGATATGGTAGGTAAGAAAAGTGGATTTGTGTTCATTTGTTTGGTCTCAAAGTCTGATTGTACTATTTATAAGCTGTATGACATTGGGTAGTTTTCTTTTCTGGAAAATGAGAGTAAAACTAATATATGCATATAAAATAATGTACATATACATATATGTATATGTGTGTATATCAATTGTATATGTATACATATTATAGACTTGTTAATTAACAATAAAAGACTTATAACTGTGTGGCTTATAATAAGCACTTAAATGAGGTTGGTGAAGATGATGATGATGATGATGATGATGGTGATACCTGGTTGGAAGAAAGACATGAAGATTCTTTGCTATCAAATCTAAACTCAATCTACATAAAAATCTTACTAAGATTTTTGTGGCAAAAGATTCAACAAGGAAAGTGACCTTGAAGGTCGCTGTTTCAGCTCAAAGCCTGCCTGGTAATGAAAGAGAACGGTCTGGGTCTAGGGGCTGGGGTCACAGTAATCCCAATCACTGTGGGATTGCTGCTCATTGCTTGCCTTCATCCTGTC
>CAUYRT010069463.1:0-10656 GCA_963574885.1 Lepilemur ruficaudatus
ACCCAACTTTAGCCAATATAAACTTTCTTAATGTTTATTTTTCTTTTTAATATACTTATACTTTTACTACTTGAGGCTTTTTGAACTTTCCAACTTTTCTCACTGTTCTCTCATTTTATTGGTTATGTAATTTTCACAGTATCACTACATAGAATATTTACAGTTTATTATGTTACTCTTAGCCCTTCTATTGTTTTTGTTTTAGTTCTGCAGTAAATATGTATTTAATCTTACCACCAGTCCTTTTGCCAGAGTTTCTCTTGGTTGGCTAGAATATGTCCTCTGGTAGTTTCCGCAGAAAGAGCTAACAAGAACAATATTCCTTCAGGTCTTCTTTGTTCAAAAACTATTGGTAACCCTTATACGAGAAGTGCAATATGGCTGGATATAAAATCCTTGGCTTACTCCTCTTTCTTTTATTGAATATCTTTTATTGTTGCTCAGTGTATTCAGGCCTGTACTGCTGGTATGGAGAGGTATAAGTGACTTGATCTTTTGGTCCAGGTCCAAAGGATTCTTTTTCTTTTTAAATTTTTTATAGAGATAGAGTCTTGCTATCTTGTCCAGGCTGGTCTCCAACTCCTGGGCTCATGCAATCCTCCTGCCTTGGTCTCTTAAAGTGCTGGTATTATAGGCATGAGCCACTGTGCCAGTGGTCCAAAGCATTCTTATTTTTATCTTTAAAGTCAGAGAATACTATGAACAACTATACACTCACAAACTAGAATATCTAGAGAAAATGGATAAATTCCCAGAAACATACACCCTCCTAATATTGAACTGGGAAGAATTAGAAATGCTGAACAGACCAATAATGGGTAGTGAGATGGAATCAGTAATGAAAAAAATATACCAACACAAAAAAGCCCAGGACCAGATGGATTTATAGCCAAATTATACAAAACATACAAAGAAGAGCTAGTACCAATCTTCCCAAAACTCTTTCAAAAAATCAAAGAGGAGGGAATTCTCCCTAACTCATTCTAGGAAGCCAGTATCACCTTGACACAAAACCAGACAAGGATACAACAAAAAAAATAAAACTACAGACCAATATCCTGTATAAACATAGACACAAATATCTTCAAAAAAATTAGCAAAACCAAATCCAACAGGACATCAAAAAGATACTACACTATGATCAAGCGGGTTTTATCCAGGGGTGCAAGGATGGTTCAACATGCAAATCAATGCAAATCAATAAATGTGATTCATCACATAAATAGAATAAGGACGTAAACCGTATGATTATCTCAGTAGATGCAGAAAAGGTATTTGATAAAATTCAGCATCTCTTCATGATAAAACCCCAACAAACTAGGCATAGAAGGAACGTACCTCAAAATAATAAAAGCCATATATGACAAACCCACAGCCAACATCATACCGAATGGGGAAAAGTTGAAAGCAATCCCTCCAAGAACTGGGACAAGACAAGGATGCCCACTCACCATTCCTACTCAACACAGTGCTGGAAGTACTAGCCAAAGCAATCAGGCAAGGGAAAGAAATAAAAGGTATCCAAATTGGAAGAGAAAATCAAATCATCCCTGTTCACTGATGATATGATATTATGCCTAGAAAACCCTGAAGACTCCTCAAAAAACTCTTAGATTTGATAAATTAATTCAGTAAAATCTCAGGATACAAAATCAATGTAGAGAAATCAGTAGCATTTCTATGCACCAATAACAATCATGTTAAGAGCCAAATCAAGAAGATCATCCCTTTTATAATAGCTAAAAACAAACAAACAAAAAACCTTGGAATATATATAACCAAGGAGGCGAAAGATCCCTATAAAGAAAACTACAAAACACTAAGAAAAGAAATTGTAGATGACACAGACAAATAGGAAAACATCCAAATGCTCATGGATTAGAAGAATTAATATTGTTAAAATACCCATATTTCCCAAAGCAATCTACAGATTCAATGTAATCCCTATCAAAATACCAATGTTATTCTTCATAGAATTAGAATAGAAAAATAATTCTAAAATTCATATGGTATCAAAGAAAGAGCCCAAATAACCAAAGGAATTCTCAGGAAAAAGAACCAAGCTGGAGACATCACATTATCAGACCTCAAATTATACTACAAGGCTATAGTGACCAAAACAGCATGTTACTGATATAAAAATAGACACATAGATCAATGGAACAGAATAGAGAGCCTAGGAAAAAACCTCACACATCTACAGCCAACTGGTCTTTGAAAAAGTCAACAAACACATATACTGGGGAAAGGATACCCTTTTCACTAAATGGTGCTAGGAAAAAATGGATTGCCATATACAGAAGAATAAAATAGACCCCTGTCTCTCACCACATACAAAATTCAATTCAGGATGGATTGAAGACTTAAATTTGAGACCTGAAATTATAAAAATACTACAAGAAAACCTAGGTTAAACTTTTCTGGACATTGATCTAGGCAACGAATTCATGACTGAGACCTCAAAGCAAATACAACCAAAACCAAAGCCAAAAATAGACAAATGGAACTTAATTAAACTAAAAAGCTTCTGCACAGCAAAAGAAATAATCAGCAGCATGAATAGACAACCTACAGAATGGGAGAAATATTTGTAAGCTATACATCCAACAGGAACTAATATTCAGAATTTACAAGGAACTCAAACAACAACAACAAAAACACTAAATAACCCACTAAAATTGGGCAAACTAGACATTTTTCACAAGAAGACATAGAAATAGCTAACAGGCATATGATAAAATGTTCAACATCACTGATCATCAGAGAAATGCAAATTAAAACCACAATGAGATATCATTCTACAGAAGTCAGAATGGCTATTATTAAAAGCAAAAAAACCCAGATGTTGGCAAGGATGCAGAGAAAAAGGATTACATGCATTCTTGGTGGGAGTGTAAATTAGTATAAATTCTATGGAAAACGATATGAAGATATCTCAAAGAACTAAACATAGAACTACCATTCAATCCAGCAACCCCACTATGGGGTATCTACCCAAAAGATGAGAAATCAATGTGTAAAAAAGATACTTGCACTCGTATGTTTATTACAGCACTATTCATAATAGCAAAGATATGGAATCAAGCTAAGTGTCCATCAACGGGGATGATTTGATAAAGAAAATGTGCTATGTACTTACAATAGAATACCATTCAGCCATAAAAAGAATGAAATCATATCTTTTGCAGCAACGTGGACAGAACTGGAGACCATTATCTTAAGTGAAACAATTCAGAAAATCAAACACCACATGTACTCACTTATAAGTGGGATCTAAAGTGTACATGAACATAGAGTGTGGAAAATAGACATTGGAGATTCAGAAGGGTGGGAGGGTGGGGGAGTGAGGAATGAAAAATTACTTAATGGGTACAATGTACATTAGTTAGGTGATGGTTACACTAAAAGTGTAGAGTCTACTAGTACCCAATATATCCATGTAATAAAACAGCACCTATAACCCTTAAATCTATATAATACAAACAAACAAACCAAAAATAAAGCCCTGTAACATTACTAGGATGTGTGTTGGTGCTTACCATGTTGGGTCAATTTTTTCTGGACATGGTGTACTCTTTCAAAATATAGAGTTGAGTGTCTCTTTAAAAGAAGCATTTACTTGTATTATATTTTTAAATTATCTTCCTGTGTAGACTGTTCTGTGGTTTCCTCTTCACGGGCTTCTACTATGTGTGCTGGCAAGCTTTGACCTGCATTCTATACCTCTTAATCCTGTTAATATCCCTATCTTCTTGTTGGTTTGTTTCATTATGCTTACTTATCTCATTTTTATCCTCTACATTACTGTGCTCTCTGCAATATCTGTTTCTCATATACTCCTTTTAATTTTGTCTTCAGTTCTGTGATGGTTTTGTTTTTTCTTCTATATCTTTTCTGAGTTCTGCCAGTTCTCATTTTAATTTCTGCTGTGGCCTGGTCTTCTCATTCTTAAACCATTTTCTACTTTGTATTGTTTCCTTTACAGAGGCAGTTGCTTTGTTAAGTATTTTTTCACTCACAATGAAATCTTTGGATATGTATTTTTATCCAACCCATGAAAACTATTTCTGGTGAATGCTTTCTGTAGAAATGCTTTGTGCTGTTTCTCATATTTAAAAGTACATACTATCTCTATGTGAGTGATGTATTAATTCTTTTTTAAAAACTCATATTTAAATGAGTTAAATTATTCTCTATCAGCTATTCGCAGAAATTTCCTGTGGATATTGGGATATGGAGGGACAAGAATAGCTTTCCCATGCTGTGTAGCACAAGGGTTCCCTTCCATGTTTCTAGAAGATGATTTCCTGTAAATATAGCACTCATATATTCATGCTTTGTCAGTTTTCCCAAACCTTAGCAAGTTCAAGAGGGCTTGGTTCCTTCACATAATTTTGAATTTGCAGCATTTCTCCTAAACTTTTGAAAATTAGGTTTTTAATTCTCTTTGTTGTTCTTATAATTTCCAAAATGGGAAATGGATATACATATATATACATATACACACACACAGTCACGGGCCACATAACGAAGTTTCAGTTAACAATGAACTGCATATAAAGCAGTGTTCCCATATTGGTCCCATTGCCACATATAATGGAGCTGAAATGTTCCTATTGCCTAGTTATGTTGCCACAGTGCAATGTATTACCATTTCTATGTTTAAATATGTTTAGGTATACAAATACTTACCATTGTGTTACAATTGCCTACAGTATTCAATACATTAACATGCTGTCCAGGTCTGTAGCCTGGGACCAATAAGCTATGCCATATAGCCTAGGTGTGTAGTAGCTGTGCCATCTAGGTCTGTGTGAGTACACTCTGATGTTTGCACAAGAGATGCGCCTAATTACACATCTCTTAGAATAGATCCCCATTGTTATGCAATGCATGACTATGTGTATAACATTTATATATAATAGTTATGTAGTATCTATTATATATATGAACTAAAATATATAATGTAAAATTATCATAATTTAATTTATGTAGAACATAGACTATATATATGAAATTTGATAACTTGAGATCCTCAATGAAAAAACTATTGAAAGATGTACTTCATTGAGAAGAAAAGTGATCTCAGAAGAAAGGAGTAGGATGCCAGAAGCCTAAAAATATAGAAAATATGTTTCTCAATTTAATCAACTTATTCATTTAAAGTATTTAATAAACTATTGTCTGTATGGAATGAATCATAATAACTATTTTTGTATATTTAAAATAAAGATGTGGCCTAAAATACTAGATAATAAAAGGTCATTTTCTTGTTCAGTAGAATAGTAGGAGAATCTATGTGTGTGTGTGTATGTGTGTGTATAAATGCTTTTAGATTTTACAGAAAAAATTTATAGTTAGATTTGTGATTTTAAAAAGTGTAAAAATAACCACGTACATAAACACAAATGAATAAGTTGGTGGCTTCTAATATAGAAGAGGGGAAAAAACGTTATATGAAAACATTGCCAATTGTATAGAATAAAAAGCAAAGGGGATAAAACATTATGCTCATAATAAGATAGTAGAAATAAGGCCAAATATATCAGCATTTCCAATTCATATAAATTTACCTGGAAAAAGCTGGAGATTATCAGATTGGATTATAAAAATTATATCTATCTGTATGTTGTTTAGAAGAGATATCTGGAACAAAACCACACTGAGAAGCTAAAAATAAAAATATATAGCAAAAGATATACTATGCAATCACTAACCTAAAAAAATCTATATTTTAATATCAAGAAAAGCGGAAAGCAAAAAAAAAGCACTAATAAAGATAATGTCAAACGGAATAATCACCAAGATCATATGATGATTATAAACTTGTATGTATTGAACACTTAAAAATATATAAGCCAACAAGTAACAAAATTAGAAAGATTAATGGATAAATCATCAATCTCTGTGGGTGAAATTGGCTTATTTCTGAGAATCTGGTAGATCAAACAGATTTAAAAAGTAGTAACATAATATTATAACATTGGAATTGATACCTCTTTAATATGGAAAAATATAAAACATAAAATATATATTTTTACATATAAAATATAAAAACAACCCTTTCAAACCCCTACATAAGTGATAAAAGACAATATGAGTGAATTCTGGCAGTGGGAAAACTTTTCTGACTGACTCAAAATTAAGCAGTCATCAAAAAAAGATAAACTTGACTATATATATACAAAACAAACAAACCGTTTGAGTGGTTAAACTCTAGAAATGAACAAAAAAAGACAAATGGCAAACTGAGAAATAATTAGCAACTTTTACCACAATGGGCTATCACTTTAATATATAGTCGGCCCTTCAACAACAGAGGTTTAAACTGCATGCGTCCACTTATTTGTAGGTTTTTTTAAATCTATAAATGTATTGGAAAATATTTTGGAGATTTGTGACAATTTGAAAAAACTTGCAGACGAACCGTGTAGCCTATAAATATTGAAAAAATAAGAAAAAGTCAGATATGTCATGAGTGCATAAAATATATGTAGATACAAGTCTATTTTATCATTTACTACCATAAAATATACACAAATCTATTATAAAAAGTCAAAACTTATGCACACACTTACAGACTTGGCGCCATTTGCAGTGGAGAGAAATGCAAACAAATGTAAAGATGCGGTGTTAAATCATAGCTGCATAAAATTAACTGTAGTACAACTACAGTTGTAATGTTGTAGCCACTCCTGTTGCTATTGAGGTGAGCTCAAGTATTGCAAGTATCTGCTTAAAACGCCAGGTGACGCTAATGATCTCCGTTGAGCAGTTCTCTGGTAAATTGTATATTACAGTAAAAAGTGATCTCTCCTGATTCTCCCCTATTTTTCATGTGCTCATTGCAAAACCCTAAATCTTGGATAACACCACAGGGCCAATACAAAGTGCCACTAGTGATGCTGGAATTTTCCCAAGAAGCAGAGAAAAGTCATAATATTAAAAAAAGGGTTGAATTGCTGAAGGTATGTAGTGTAGATTGAGGTCTGCAACTGTGGGTAACCACGCTTTTAGACAGACAATTTGTCTTGTACACAGGTGATTTAAACTTGGCAGTATCAATAAATGCAGTACCGTACTGTAAATGTATCTTACAATTTTCTTTTTTCTTTTTTTTTTTGAGACAGAGTCTCACTGTGTTGCCCGGGCTAGAGTGCCGTGGCGTCAGCCTAGCTCACAGCAACCACAAACTCCTGGGCTCAAGTGATCCTTCTGCCTCAGCTTCCCAAGTAGCTGGGACTACAGTCATGTGCCACCATGCCCGGCTAATTTTTTTCTATATATTTTTAGTTGACCAATTAATTTCTTTCTATTTTTAGTAGAGACGGGTCTCTTTCTCAGGTTGGTTTTGAACTCCTAACCTTGAGCAATCCTCCTGCCTCAGCCTCCCAAGCAGCTGGGACTATAGGCATATGCCACCATGCCCGGCTAATTTTTTTCTATATATTTTTAGTTGACCAATTAATTTCTTTCTATTTTTAGTAGAGACGGGATCTTGCTCTTGATCAGGCTGGTTTTGAACTCCTGACCTTGAGCGATCAGCCCTCCTTGGCCTCCCAGAATGCTAGGATTACAGGCGTGAGCCACCGCACCCAGACTGACAATTTTCTTAACACCATTTTTTTCTCTAACTTATTTATTGTAAGAATACAGCATATAACGTATGTAATGTATATGTTAATTGACTGTTTACGTTGTCAGTACGGCTTCCAGTCAACAGTAGACTATTAGTAATAAAGTTGGAGGAGTCAAAAGTTACACGTGGATTTCTGACTGCATGGAGTGTGGTGCCCCTAAGCTCTGTGGTTTTCATGGGTCTATTGTATAATGAACTTCTAAAATTTGGGGAGAAAAGGACCAATAATCTCACAGGAAAAATGAGTGAAAGATATAAACACATAGTTCACAAAGAAAATTCAGATGGCCCTTAAACATAAGAGAAGATTTGCAACTTTGCTCATAACAAGAGAAATGCAAATTAGCATTATAGTACGGTCCAGTTCTTTCCATGTCTCTAGCATGTGGCCTGGTGCACAGCAGGGACTCAGGAAATGTGTGGAGTTGAGGGGCTGCTGCTGGCTGGGCCCTGGCTCTCTGTGTGCCTCCCTCATGAGGGGGGAGATGCTGGCAGGCCTGAGGCGCTCTCTGTGCACCTGGCCTGGCTGCAGGATTGTCGTGCCTGGAGGAAGTGGGCCCAGGCCGGAGTCTGCAGTAGTCATCGTGGAGGCCTCTCTGGTGGTCAGAAGGTCTGGGTGGTCACGGTGGGCCACTCTGTGGGTCTGTGCCACCCACCCTGTCTACCTCCTCCCACCTGCCAGGACTCACATGGTGTCTACATTAAGTCCTGGGCTCTCAGGGAAGACCTGGGGCAGATGGTCGGGGTCTGCCATATCACCTTAGTGCTGGGTGCTAGAGCCCGGCCGGGTTTGTGTCCCAGCTCTGCCATCTGCAGACCCCTCCTCATTCTGGAAGGGAAAGCTATGCTGGGGAGGGTGTTGGCCTTGAGCTGGCACAGGTGAGGGCTCTGGGGATGGTGGTGCTCCAGCTAATTGTGATGGGCAATGATGGTGCTTCCTGAGAAGGAAGGAAAGATCGTGGCTAAAAACACAATTGGGCTTCTTGGGCAGCAGCGATTGACCTCAGTTCCCTGTGTGGAAATGTGCGATACTGAAAAAACCACACATTACGTGACTTGTCTGCCCGGAGCTTCATGTCACTTCCTTGCATGATCACTAAGTTTCTCCATTGACAGGAGCTTACAGAGATGGCAACAGGCAAGCAAGAGGGCATTTTTGCAATGTCACTTCCTCACTAAATGGTTAGAAATATGGTCCCATCCTGAGGACGGGGCCGAGGTCGGGGAAGACACTTTAGGAGTGCTCCTGCCCTCCTATTTCTGTGGGACGTCCCCTACACGTTGGAAACTTGATGTACTTGCATTTTACCAACTGGAATTGTGAAACTAATGTTTACAGATTTCAAAGGCTTTTTAAAATCAAATGAAAATTTTTAAATTGATTTGATGACACTCTTGATGGAGAAGATGCAGAATATTTGCCACACTGAGGACTTCAGGGGATCTTTATTAGACTGTGGGCACTTACAGCCTCCTCCCTGGGCATCGCCTGCTGCTCAGGACCATGTGACATTACTAGAAGGAAGCCACAGACTTGGATCCTTGCTGCTTTTGGAAACATGAATGGGAGAGAGCAAGTCCTCGGGCATGTTTTATTTGAACTTACACTATTTTGTTGCCTTCACCTTTTGTGGGGGCAATAACTAGACTTTAGGCTGAGACTGTCATAACAGAACTTGTAGGGCTGGATTATGTAACACATGACTCACTTTTAAATTTTGTTGGGTAAACATATAAAACAAAACACAAGCAATTTTTTAATCGCACAATTCTTCACAATTAGCTCTCTAAAGGGCAAGGGGCAGAATATAACCCTGGAAGAGCAGTTGCCACTGTCAGTGTCTCAACTCTGGAGCATGTTTATCCTTCTCAGTGACAGCTGCTCAGACATGTGAGGGTTTTGCCTCCTTTTAAGTAGGGTTATGCTTCAAGCAAGACCCTCTCTAAACTGCCAGTGTCATGTTTCTACTTCTTTTAGTGGAACTCGTGCATGTCACTGTGGTGACTCCGGGAGAGAACCCCACGTGATTATTCATGCCAGAGCTCCTGCACATGAGGTTATGGCAGAGGAGAAGGCAGGTGGACGTGGACAGGGGAAGAGGGGTGATCCTGGCACCTACGCTGAGCCCAGAGGGGTCAGCAGGGCCCCAATCTATCCCAGCCTTCAGTGGGCAGTGTTGTCTGTTCTCCACCACGACATCCAGGGGCCCAGATCTCTCCTGTCTCTGAACCGAGGGCCAGCACCCCCAACCCCAGAACTTCCCAGCCCTCTTGAGCATGTGAGGCTGCTTGGCTCCCACATTCCTGCAGCCCAGGGGAATTTCAGCCCTAAGAAGCCTCTGGAAACCCATCCCCTATCATGCACAAACTTTATGGCAGAGGGAAAGCCTGGGAAAGAGAGGTGAGCCAAGCCCCAGGGAGGGGTCTCCATTGGGCCTGACCATCCCAAAGGCTCTCTGTAATGACCGGGTTATGAAAACAAGGAGCAGGGAGGGAACCTGGGGTGGGGGTGGGTCTGCAAGGCACCGTCAGTCTCCTCCGTGCCTGTCCCTACTAGGAGCCACTCTCAGGGAGAGCAGCACTGGCCCCTTACCCGCACCCCGGCACCCCACAGACAAAAACCACCAGCACTAATGAGAAAAAACACATCTATTAGGAGCATTAGGAAGCACTCCATGTCTTGGTAGGAAGAAGCCATTAGCATATAGGGGATGTGATAGCATGAGACAAAACAGGTCTTCTCCGAACGAACGCACTCTCTCTTGGAGAAAGCTTCCCACCAGGAAAGGCACAAGCAGCACGGTGTGATAGAGCAGACAACCATGTCGGGTGATAGTGAAGGTGGCCCGAGGCTCTTGCCACCCTTAGCTCATGCTGGTGGGAACTGAGCCGGGGGCACCGGCTCCCTGAGTGGAGAGGCCCAACTGCTGTGCCTGTTTTGGACCTCCCTGTTCTTCCTAGGACGGCTGTAGCCTACGGTGCTGGTGTAGTGAGCACAGGTCACGTCTTGCATCGCT
>CAUYRT010069464.1:0-13236 GCA_963574885.1 Lepilemur ruficaudatus
AAAATACTTTCTTATGAAAAATTTCAGACACCTGCATAAGCATACAGTACAGTTTAATGAAATCCCACGTACCCAGCATCTCACTTCAACAGTTATCGAAGCATGGCCAATTTCACTTTATCTATGTCCTTACCAATTTCCCTCTGCCCAGAAATCATCCTAAAACCAACCGAAAAGATCATGTAATTACACTCATAAATATTGTAATTTTAATTTCTGAAAGATAAACCATTTTAAACATGAATTCAATATCATTATTAAACATAAGAAATAATTCCATCATCAAATACCAATAAATGATCAAATGTCCCCAGTTATTTCATAATTATTTTTAACATTTGGTATAATCAGGATACACACGAGGCCCTTACATTACATTTGGCCAACATTTCTTGATATTACCCATGTCTTTTATTCTACAGTTTCACTTTCCTTTTTTCTTTAATCCTTAGGAAATATTTGTCAAAGAAATCAGGTCATTTGGTCTATAAATGTTACCAAATTCCAGATTTTGTTGATTGTACTCTTAACAAGTTAACATGTTCTTGGTCTCCTGTATTTTCTCTAAATTATTAGATAGATCTACAGTTGACTACACTTGAAGAGCGTACACATATTGTATGATTATCTCTCTTTTTTTAATGATATACTTTTAAATTTACTATATCAGACTAAAATAAAAATTACTATTTATTTCTTTTAGTCATGATTTTCAAAAGTCATTTCATCTGTTCTAGGATATTATTTAGGATTGTTATTGTTTTTGATACCTCCTGTTTATAAAGTTGCATAAATTTTCAGAGGTCTAGTTCCAACCCTATGTTTCTCATGAGTCCTGCTCTTTTTAGTGTCTTTCAGAAATGCACCTATTATGTTTGAGAGCATTGTATTTAATTTTTAATCCAAGCAATGGACATTGCTCTAGTAATTGGGAAATTTAAAGCATGTATGTTTTTTATTTGAACTTACATTTTTCTATCTTGTTCCATGCTATTTGTTTCTAGGCTTTTAATGCTGTTCATTTAACAGATTTATTTTGCTATACATAATTTATCATTTGTCTTACCTGAATTTTTAGTCTGGAAGACAGTCTTCCGGTATTTTTATTAATGTCAATATTTAAAGTTTTGTAAATATTTTATACTTTCTTTAGTTATTGATGTCAAGAATGAAATTATTATTTTTTTTATTTTTATTTTTTTGAGACAGAGTTGCCCTGGCTAGAGTGCCGTGGTGTCAGCCTGGCTCACAGCAACCTCAAACTCCTGGGCTCAAGTGATCCTCCTACAGGGATACGCCACCATGCCTGGCTAATTTTTTCTATATATTTTTAGTTGTCCAGCTAATTTCTTTCTATTTTTAGTAGAGATGGGGTCTTACTCTTGCTCAGGCTGGTCTCGAACTCCTGAGCTCAAACGATCTGCCTGCCTCAGCCTCCCAGGAAATTATTTTTGTCTATTACACCTATGCTATGCAAGAAATTTGTGAATGCACTTATTTCCTTCAATTCAATTCTTTTTTTGTTGATTTTTTTTTAGTAGTTTTTTTTTTTTTTTTTGCTAATACAATTTTGGAATTTTAAAATAGTATTGCAATAAGTTGTATTTTTAAAATTTAATTGCCACTAAAATGTATTTTGTATTTGCAATGCATCTTATAAGAATATTAATTGTATATATTAAAATACATATCAATAATAACTATTCAATAATTTATATTTTATATAATTTTTATGCTGCATATATTTATTTCAATAATAAACAATGCTTTTATTCAAATATTTTTGTCATTATTTTTAATTTATTTAATTTGCTATGTCAATGTAAACAATTCTTTCAAGAACAAAATATTTTAAACCCAATTGTACCTTCCTCCCCATGGGACACTTCACAGTTCATATCAAAAGCATTCTGCAACTGATATACATAAATTGATGTGTTCATTTCTGGTGCTGACATTAGAAAAAATTTTAGGAGTTGAATTTTCACAGAAAATAGGACAAAATGTGCAAAATCAATGCAAATAGTAAATAAGTGTACTAAAAAATGGCCAGCTTTACTAACAATCAAGTCAACAAAATATCAATTTTTATCTCAAGTTGGGAACTACTTCTTAAACGTTAATATTGAATGGCATGCATACAATTATATGGACTTTCTTGCACACTGCTAATGGGCATCTGTTATATAATTTTTAAAATATGACTTGGCATTTTGTTTCCAAGAGATTTAAATATATTTAACCCTTTGATTCAGTAATCCAGAAACTTACCCCAAGAGAATTGTACTAGGTGGCTGTATTTGGGTGCTCATCAGATGCTATGTGTAATACCAAAGAGAGAAGACAGTACAAAGGATCTACAATTGGGAAGAGGTTAAATGAGTCATGCTACATATATGAAATCAAATATTATACATTATTAAAATGTTATATTGAAGAATATTTTATGACTTGGGTAAGAAAAAACAATATAATGTTAAGTGAAAATACTGAATGTAAGATCACTATATAGTGTGATCCTATGATAAAAAATAGAAGGATCAGCAAGTTTGTCAGATTTAAAGCACAGGGTCAAGATGAGGTTGAATTCATCTCCCTACCGCCCTGAAAAATAAAAATGAAAGAGTCATCACATCCTTTACAAACTGCTTTTTAATTTCCTGTGAGATACACTTCCATTTATACATGTTATAGAAAAATCTTCTCTGTGCTTCTTTTCCCCAGTTCCTTCAGAGGCAATGATTACTCTGTAATACTTAAGACATTTTAATATTTCCAGAATGTCTCTAGTGATTTGATTCTTTTTTTCTTATTTTCAGAGTCAGGATCCTTGGCATTATAATTCTGTCAACTTTTTATGGTACAGCTTTAGTTTAGATTCCACTTTACCTATCTTATGCAATTGTGCTTCATCTTCCTCCATTTATCATGACCCTACACTTTTCTTTATTTGATCCCTATTTTTCCTGTAACTTCAGAAGCCGTAATATTTCTTTGGTCCTTTTGTTTCATTATTAATGTCTCTAAATGCTTACTTCCCACCTCTATCTAATATTTCCTTGCAATTTTTCATTCTTCCATAAACCTCAGTTGGAGCTGTATCTCCCGCAGCAAATCTTTTTTCTCTTCTAACACTAGTCTATTCTCTGTTTTGTTGCTATAGTTTCCTAAAACATAAATTTTTATCATTTTACTAATTTGGGTATTTTTGTTGAATCTCCTCCATCCAATCCTCTTAGTTTAATCTGCAAAAGTCATTTATAATATGGCCCTAAGCAATCGTTAGGGAATCAACCCTTCTCATTCCCTCTGTCCTGCTACCACCATTGGCCCACCTCCCAGATGATCAATGCTTCTTGCATACCAGACAGTGTTTCTCAATTTCACTTTACCCTTTCCCCAGCACATTTCTGAGACTCCATGATTGCCATAACGTCAAAACTGTTTGTCTTCTTAGCTAGAATATCATCATTCACTCCCTAATTAGCATCAAGGATGGCCAACTAATTCTCCAAGTTCCAATTAATGTTATTGGATAGTCTTTGATAGACTCTTCACAATCTACCATAGGCAAAGAAGCTAGATTCTCTTTGTTCCCATGGCATCTTGCTTAGAAGATGCATTGAAAATTATTTTTTTTCCTCTTTTCCTGACTGCAAAATAGAACAATGGGAAAAAAAAATCATCTGAGTCCATTTTCTGCTGATATTTCCAATCACAGTTCCTAACAAATTTGACTATTTTGCGTGGACTATTTGTACCACAAAATGTCTTGTTAACTAAGACTATTCTGCCTCCTCTATTCACCTCTTCATTCCTGTTGAGTATAAATTGAATCTTTACCCTTAGCCCTCTGGGTGGTGATACCAAAATAAATCCTCCCAGCAGTCCTTCTTATTTGTTTTTTAGTGCTCTCTCCATAACAAATGCATTTTCCTGCTGATTAAATTGCATTGAACTTCTCCATACAAGTTTTTTTAATTAAGCTCAGCAAGAAAAAAATGAAGTAAATATCAGTGCAAAATAAAATGAACCTACTGTGGTTACTAATTTCCTTTCAAATCAATATTTATATGATTTCCTGTCCACAGTAGAATTTGAAAATATTTTCTGCAAAATACATGTTTCTTTCTCCCAAATGGATGGATGGATGATGATATGTCAAGAAGTTTACATATGTGAGCAATGAGAAAAATTTCAATACCTATAGTCAGAACTGTAATCTAACTACTAATTATTTAGAACTCTATGGATTGCTTACATGTTGCTTTCAGTGCTTTACACTACTATTTTACATTTTACTCTTTTATTTTTGCAATAGGATTTGACACAATATACTGTGTTTTCCCATTATAAAGTTCTATAAAAGTTACAGAAGAAATGTTTAAGCTTCGGTAAATGACTGATTAACCCTCTTAACAGTATTTACTTAGATACGACCTTTCATTACCTTTGTTGCATCTGCTTGTTATTATAATGCAAACATCCAGTTTTATCTCAAATTTAACCATCCAACCAGAGGTTTAACTTCATATGATTTTAAAGTGAGTTAAAAGATAAAATGTTGAGATATTTATGTTTAATAGCCACTAATACTAAGTTAATACAAATGATCTAAAATTTATATTCACCCAATCTCAGTATATTTCTTACTGATTAAGAGCTCTTAAATGTGTCAAAAGATCCATTTGAGAAGAGTTGATGCTTGATGACAATCTTTTGTGTTGAAATGATAGGATATCTATTCAAATGTACTCACACTTGGCTAGCTTTCAATTTGGTGTCAGCTTGTAGATTAGATGTCTGTGAAGAGAATATGTTAGCGTCTAAGGTGTTTTACTAGTCTGTCAACTGGACTAAGCTAAGACTATAGTTCCCAGAATCCCCTTGTATGTATGGTCTGTGTTGGAGTTGACCAAAATAAAAAAAGAAATTGTTTAAGATTTGGAAGGCAGAAGTTATAACTCTATGTAACTCATCTTAATTAGAGTTAGAGAGAAACAAATGGAGAGGAGATTCCAGCCTTTCCCTGTTTTCCTCACTCCACATCCAGCTCTCCTTCCTGGGCCTGCTACCTAGGGCCTGATAACTCCCCAGACCCTTTTCCAGGTCTCCATCACATCTCTTTATGTTCCAACTCTGGTTAGAGAAGGGATGGTTAGTGGAAGGGATGGTTAGGAAATTTCCTTTAAACTTCTAATTCCCCTGAAAGGTCTTTATAAAAAAAACAGAAATCTTATTTTCAAGCTTCTTCCACAACTGTGTGAGGTCTCCTTCCCATAATGAACTCCTTATTCTATAGTACACATGGAGGTTCTGCTCTGGCAGAACATGCACTGATACCACTATTAGTACCAGAAGTTGGTCCAGGGGAGCAGAACCTTAAGGATAGAAATGTGTAATTATACTAGTTCTCTGATAGGATTACATTTTAAACATTAATGGCCCTATTGTCATTGGCTAAGCAGATACTGACCATCTACAACAAACAATGGTAAAAAGAGTAACTTTTATTGTGTTGTCACCTGTAATCAAATGTTTACAGAAGGCAATGACTTGAGTGAAGAAGTATTTCCAACCAGAAAATATTTTAGTGGAAACTAAGGAGAATAACAGAGTTGATTGCTTGATTCAAATGCATGGGAAACTTGGAGAAATAATATCATAAGCTCAGACATTGAAATTCTAAGCTCAAGTTTCAAGTAGGAAACCAGAAAAATTTTATTACTACCCTAAAATAAATCCTTATTCCCTGTAGCTTCAGGATCCAGATTTATGAAGACTAAACTCTAATTCTTACCTACAGATGCCTGAATTACTATGCAAACTCAATTCCCAATTTCACAGGCTTTCTTATGTTAGAGTTAGGTCATGGACTGGAAAGGCGTGAGACTTGAAAATTGGGATGAAGATTTCTGAGCATATTGTGATGAAGTTGAAGACTTTGAACTCCTAAATTACTGAGCCTCATTTGCCTGTAGAAGAACCTTTATTCCCCCCTCAGAAGAAGTTAGCCCCTCCTTGTCTGGAAACTTTTCTGAAATTGCCTCCAACAAAGTAGGTGCTTTGTAGAGCATTGCTAATCCTCCACAGGTCCCCATTCCCACCACCTCTCATTGTTTCTAGACCTATAACCAGAATCAAGTTCCAATAGGCTTAGGAAATCTGGTAAAGTATGATCCGTGAGTAGTCACTCTACACACCAAGAAAATTGCATGATTTTGCCAATTTATAACACAAACCTGGAGAATATATACAGGAACATAATCTAACATTTAGGATCTGAGAGGAAGTAGTATAATGTTGGATCAGGTTGAATATATTAACATGAGTGCTCAGGGGAGATTCTGTATTCAGTGTTTTCTTTGAATAGCTGCAAATGGCTCCACCAATATGCTTAATTGGTGTACTGAAAACTCGACCAAAAGATAGCCCACACTGAGTGAACTTCAGGTTCCAGAACTTCCTTGGTATGCTCTCAAAGAGGATAATCAAAGGCTTAGAGGTATTGAAATGCTGAGGTAGATTTTTTCATGTGAGATCTCCTCACTCATACCGTAAGTATAAAAGTCCTGCAGACATTTCCTTCATCAAGGCTTTGAGAAACACACTGGTGAAATGTGCCCCAGCAACCGTGAAGAGTTCATGTTGGTTCTTCTCTGCAGTCCAGGAACAAGGGTGAGAACTTTTGCTGTCTAAGTGGGCTCTTTCAATCTAATGAGGATGATGGGATCCAGGAGTGCCAGAAACCAGCTGGCAGCACTTAATTGCCAGAGGCTAGAAACCACAGTGAGTGGCAGATCCAAAGCAGTGATCATAATGATTTGACTCACAGAGAACTTCGATGCTCTCAAACCGATCATATGTCTGTAGAACCTAAATTGATAGGCAGCCCACTAAAATCTTACTTGATTTGCATAAGTAGAAAGGTTTCAGATACAGTGAACATAAATCTGATCTGAATCTGCATAACAGAGGGTCATGACACATCAACCGTTTTCCAGAGTTGCACCACCCCTCATTTTACACCTAATGAAGAATGGAAGTGGGCTCACAGCTTACGGAATTCACTCTTCTCACCATGTTCACCATCTCTATGAAGCAAATGGCTTTTTAGAGTGTTTGAATGGCATTTTGAAGAGTAAATTATGGCACAAACTGGGTGATAACACCTGCAGATCTATGCTCTGATGGTTTATACAGGATGTGCTCTTATGCAGTGATCAATATACAGTGTTGTTTCTTCCATAGCCAGGATGCTAGAAGTCCTAACCAGGCCAATAAGGGGAAGAAAGGAAAGAAATGGCATACATATAAGAAAGGAAGAAATAAATCTGCCACTATTTGCAGATGACATGATGTTCTATGCAGAAAATCCTAAGGACTTTAAACAAAACTCAATTTACTGCTTCACCTCCACACACTCACGTGATTTCCATTGAAACCAGTTAGAAAGTTGAGAAAATGATCAACCCCAACACAGATTTCTTCAAAGCTAAAGTCCCCTGCACTGAGCTGTACCTAGAAAACTCATCCTGTTACACAAGCAACAATTGTCTCCTGGAAGATTAATTGAGAATCTAAGTTAGATGGGTCAATGCCATCAGGCAACATAAAGTGCTTGGTGTTCAAATGATCTTTGACCCTTAGTGTATAATAAAGAGAAAGGTGACAAAAATTAATTTAGGCTATGATGACCAGAGTTAATAGATTCAGCTTTAGATTCAAATAAGGCAGTTTGAATTTCTAGGCTCTACAACTATTATCTTTGTTATTTTCGATAAAATTTGGGGCATTTCAATGTCAATTTCATTATTTAGAAAATTAATATAATTTCAGGGTTGAGGTAATTATGAAGTAAAGTACATAAAGAGCTTAGTTCGATGTCTAGCACAGATTAAACAAGAATTCTTAATGGCAACTATCATTACCATCATTTTTGTTATATTTTTGTTATAAACTAGAAACTCATAGCTAGTAGTTATATAAGGTATCAGTGCATGTATTTTGTGAACTAAAATAATTTCTGGCTGATTTTATTTCATATCCTTAAATTTTTTTCTGTCATCTTATATTTCTTATATATTCCTGATGTGTGTTGTTGGAATGTGTGTTATCCTGCTCTATTTTATGCAGATTCAAATTATTTTGTAACAACATGGGATTTATGTAAAAACATAGATGAATAAACAGATGGACACAAATATAAATAATCCTGAGTTAAACGTAATAAAATGTCACAGGATCTTAAAAATTTGGGGGTTATACAATAAAAAAGAAGTGGAAGATATAATCCCAAGGGATTACAATCAACTGGAATTTAAATCAGCTAGAATTTAAAATTTGCCTGCCACCCCTTTTCTTAGCAAATCTAAATACGAAAACTACTAAAAACCAAACAGGCCAAAACATTAAAAGTAAACCTTTTGGTAAATAGAGTGATTTGAGCAATTATTTTGTGGATTTATTCAGTTTCCAACCACTCTGAGCGACATAGGTCCCCAAATGCGCATAATTCCCATTTCTGGGTTACCTAATTTACTCTCTTTGTATACCCTTGATCTAAAAATAAAGTTAACTCTATTCTGTTCTTTATTCTTCCATTATAGATCCAGCCTATAAAAAGAAACTATTGCTGGAAATAAAGCAAACAAGGAAGCATCTTGATAGAAATCACCTCATTATCTTCAGACACTCATCTGTTTTGATTAAATCATTCAGCTTAATTACATATGGAGAAAAACACTTAGGGAACAGAAATAGCACATACTGTGAGCATTAGAAATATCCACCTTCATTAGAAAAACATTTTCCTTTATAACCAAGGACTGAAGATAATTTTCAAATGTAATAAAAATGTTTCTAGGAGGTATTATAGTAACAACTATGTAGTGTTTACTATTCTGGCTCGTTACATACTTCTCTGAGTACATTTGGGATGTTATAACAAAATAACATAAACTAGGCAGTTTAAAAACAACAGACATTTATTTCACACAGTTCTGGATGCTGGGAAGTCCAAGATTAAAGTGCTGGCAGATTCAGTGTCTGTTGAGGGTCACCTACTCCTAGATGGTGTCTTCTTGCTGTATCCTTGCATGGCAGAAAGGAAGAGTGAGCTCCCTGGTGTCCATTTGGTCAGGGCACTAATCCCAGGATTTCAACATATGAGTTTTGGTGGGACACAAACATTCACAGCAATACTTGTGGTGGTAATGTATTAGTGTAGGAATTTGGATAAGCACAACCATGTGATCATAGACCTCAAACCAAAAAAAAAAAAAAAGAGAGGTGGGGCATAAAAGGTTAACAAATAACATTCAATGTTGTGTTAACTGTGATTCAGATTGTTAAATAATTTCAGATATTTCCATTAAAACATCATAATGCAGAATTGGAACTTTCCCATATTATATAAATATGACATTCTAGATTTTCAAAAGCAAAGATGTAGAGTTGAATAGTTAAAGTGACACTTAGGTATATCAGCAATCAATACTGACACTGCTTAAAGATATACTATTGGATTTTTTAACAAACATGATTTTGGACTTTTAAAATATTTATTATGAAAATTTATGCTTACTTAAATTATTCCTGTTAAACATGTCTATTTAATTACATTTTGTAATTTTGTAATTATGTAAAAGCACATTTCTTGTTCTAACATATGCTTTGTTTTTTGTTTTGTTTGGATGAAAAACTCTGGAGACTGTAGTACTGTGCAAAGTAGACCATTAAGAACTATAGGTTTACTCTCCTAGAATGCTAGAATGTATTAAAATTGATGTTAAAAATCTCACATCTGAAACACATTTTTGGTTATCTATTTATATTACCTATTGCTGTTGTTTCCAGAATAGATCTGAATTATTAGATCTGCCAATTAATATTCTACTTCTGAGGGGAGCACTTTATTCTGAAAGTGGGAAAACAGGATAGTGATAAAGAAAAGAAGGCATGTCTTAAAGGTGGACTTTTATTGCTATCTGTTACACTGTCTTGAAATAAAATTACTTTGGTGTTTTTCTATCAAAGGATTCCATTGTGGGATGCTTACCATAAAATTACATCTTACATATACTTTCTGATAGATGAGCTTCATATTCCTAATGTTATTCTTACTGAATCAATTCATAAACAGTCACTATTTTTTGAAAAGCACACTATATTTTTATGTAGATAGCATGCATAAATAAGTGAAGAAACTAAATGTTCTAAATGAAATATGCTTTCATATTAACTATTAAATTCTTCACATTCATATACTGTCTAACAGTGAGATTATACAAAGGTAAACAGAGCAGTCATCTATTTATATGCATGATCTTATGATACCAGGACAAATATATGTTTCTCAGAAATGTTTGGAATTCAGTAATTCCACTTTTAAAGATTTATTTACCTTGAAAGAAATTTTGTCATTAAAAATTCTGTGTAAAAATATAAAGACTTCAAATAAATGTAAATTCTATCACGTCATTGATCCAGTCAAAATTTACTCTTGAACAATATTATCCAAGCATAATTTACATATTCTCTGGGCTTTTGATGTGGCAAACAAAGTATCCACCATCAAATTTTAATAGCTTACTTTGGGGAGTTAAGGAAGTTGGACAATAACAGAATAAACACATGGATATTTCAGATTGTGATGTGATGAGGGGACTTTACTTTGGATTTTTAGAGATTTGTGGTTACCAAAAGGTGAGGAAGAATCTCCTTTGTTTGCCTATGTGAAAAAAAAAATGGCCCTAGTTGTAAAGAGTCAAAATGGCAGCAAGGAAACGTCTGTTGCAGTCCAGGCAAGACAGGAAGTGCGACATGGACTAGGGTGGTAATAGTGGAAGCTGAAAAAAGCAAGTACGTTCATGATGTATTTTTGGAGAATGAATTGAGAGGTTTGAATGTTGGATGTAGTTAAGTGGATAGATCTCTAGTGGGAGATGAAGAATTTCAGTTTCGATAGACTGTATTTTCCAAATGACATTTGAGGCCAGCTCATCACCTAATGGGGAGTGGCAGAATGAAAGAATATCGAAATTTTGAGAAAAAATTATAAGATATGAAAATGTCTGAAAATTCTTTAAGATTTCTTGATAGTGTTATTTATTTGCCTATTTGAGATTTGTGGTCATTAATTTAAAGTGAGAATAGACAAATCAATTATGATAAAACTAGGTAATGAGCCTGAAATACAGTAGGTCCTCATTTAACAGTGCATAGTATTTCATTATGGTCCCACGTCCCTAACCAGAAATCTCAGGGCCAGATCAAAGTTCAGAATCTTTTATCACCAGCTTCAGTCCCTCTCAAGCTTTCTGAGACTTAATTTCTTCTAAGTCACCATCAAGATGCCCACTGCTCTTCTGGCACTGTGTAGATCTTTAAAATAGCATTCTCTAGTCTGTTTACACAAGTAAGCGAACAAACAAGGCAGGACAAACACCTTCTCCATCCTCATACTTCATCTGAGGATGGGAGACTAAGACTCATTTTTCAGTTACTTTCCATCATACTGAATACTTGCACATCTATATTTCTTTTAGTTCCTAGGGAAGAAAAATCCGATATCTTTTAAAATAAGAACTTCTTGAATTCCCCATTCCCTGTATCTATTTGTTGCTCTGGCACCTATAACACAGCATCTGTTTTCCTGAATCCATTCAATTGTTCCCATAAATTAGGGTTTGCTCTTCATGATCTTAGGTGCGGTGTTGAATTCTACTTTGTTGGTCATTCTCACAGATGTTGAAACAATCAAAATAACAATATTGTTCATAGTTTTCAAGAATGTAGTGGACATATAGTCAGAAAGAGTTACTTGTCCCAGGTAAGCTGGTTAAAAGTCAGAATAGGACTCATGTCTAGTACATTTTATCTTCTCTGGAACAGTAGTTCTCAAATTTTATAACGTATCAGAAATGCCTGGAGTGTTTATTATAACATGTTTCTGGGCCTCAATCCCAAAATGGTGATTCAGTAGATCTGGGATTGCACCTGAAGCTAAACTTCTAGCAAGTTTCCAACAGATGATGATGATGATGCTTGCTGGTCTTCTGCAGAACAAAACATTTTAGGTTATTAAGTATGAAATTCTCTATTTTCTTAAGCACTAAGTTAGACAGTTCATATTTCTGACATTTCACTTTAACACGTCTTGTTTTATTTTTATTGTGAAGGTACATCCTCATTCTCTCAAATGCATGGTTTGGCTTCTGGTTATCTTTCAAATTTTTTTAGAGCAATTTTTGTGAAACCATGGATAAGTCAAAAATTCATGTTATTTTCAAATATGAATTCTGTCATGGAAACAATGCAGCGCAGACCACTAGAAGTATCAATGAAGCATTTGAGAAGGAGGTAGCTAATGAATGCACAGTAACATCGACAGTTTGAGAAGTTCTGTTCTGGTGATTTTAATCTTGAAAATGAGCCACGTGGGCGATCTGAGACCAAGGTGGATAATGATGAACTGAAAGCTGTACTGAAAGCGAAACCATCTCAACCTACCCATGAATTAGCAGCAAGGCTTGACGTTGCTATTCCAACACTGTTGGACCATTTGAAACAAATGGGCAAGGTAAAGAAGCTGGATAGATGGGTTCCACATGAACTAAACAAGTTTCAGAAGAGAAATTGTCTGGAAGCTTGACTTTCTTTGCTGTCACGACATAAAGGCGAACCATTTCTATGCTGTATTGTGACATATGATGAAAAATGGATTCTTTTTGACATTCACAAGCATTCCACACAATGGTTGGATAAAAATGAAGTGTCAAGACATAGTCCACACCTTTCACCTCTCACAAAAATCAACTCATGTTGGGTAACAGACTTGAACCTTAGGCGTGAAATTATTAGAATTCTGGAGGAAAATGTTGGAAATACTCTTCTAAACATTGGTCTAGGCAAAGAATTTATGAAGACCCCAAAAGCAATCACAGCATCAACAAAAATAAATAAATGGGACCTGATCAAATTAAAAATCTTCTGCACAGCCAAAGAAACTGTCACGAGAGCAGACAACCTATAGAATGAGAGAAAATTTTTGCAAGCTAAATCCTATAAAGGGCTGATAACTAGAATCTATTCAGAACTCAGGAAAATCAGCAAGAAAAAATCAAACAACCCTATCAAAAAGTGGGCAAAGGACATGAACAGAAACTTTCCAAAAAAAGACAGAACAATGGCCAACAAACATGAAAAAATGCTCAACATCTCTAATCATCAGGG